>LBNU01012740.1:1810-19653 GCA_014162995.1 Artemisia annua | reverse complement strand
TCAACATAAAACATTTAAATATAGAGTATCTAACAATATGATATATGTGTTCTTAATCTTTCTCGACTTTGACCACCATGTATTAGAATAACCCGAACGTTTGTTGAGTTTAAGATAACGTTGGGTACAAGATTTTTTTGAATCATCATCATGAAGTGTAGACATTCAAAGTATTTAATTTTGTGAATACCAATGTTTGGCCGGGCGTGCTTCAAGAGCCGTAGGCGGCTAAAACGCACGCTTTTTACAACTATTGGATCTATATATATAATTTATATTAATAATATATTATATATATAATATATAATATAATATTTCTTTTGAAGGGGGGGGGGGTGGGGCATATATTTATATTGATGCATTTACAATGTGTTTATTTTTGTAATTATTTCTAATTTGATTTTGGGAAATTATAGAATATAAAAGTTTTATGCTCTGCTTATTTATCTTTTTATTAAAGCAAAGCTCTGCTTATTTATCGTTACCATGTGTTCTAGACTAATTCAAGGTAGATCACAAAATATCTCCATCTTCCATCTAATCGATTGTTGATCACGATAAACACTAGAAGTATCAAACAAGTATGATTTCTTTTAATAGGTTGTTGACTGCTAACACGTGGTATGTATTATACAATGGAAAAGATACTTAATTTCAAAATATATAAATGACTCATTCTTGTGTAGTTTATTAATCGTACTCGATCTACAATAAATATGTAGAATAAAAAGTTTGTCTTTATATCGATGAAGTTGCGTGACATGATAATAGACAAGTGTCATTTATATATTAAGAATGCGGCTCCTTTTGCTTAACGCATTTTTAGTTTTTCTACTTGCATCTTCAAAATTAATTTGGTCTATAACTCTATAAGAAATTGTTTGTCCTAGACACAAGCAAAATTCTTGCAACTTCTAGCATGAGCCCTTTCTTTCTCTTGCTATAACTTTATATCGGTAGAATTGTGATGGTCAGAAGATATGCTATAAGTAGTAGTGTTATGAGATCGGGTTATGGGTTTACTTGGGTTGGATTGTGAATTTGTGACACAAAACACGGTAACAAGTTTGATAAAACCTTAATCTGAGAGTGATAAACGAAAGTAGGGAAAGATAAATTGGGCAAAAGCTATTCTCTTCCCCAGTAATCCAAATAAAGGTGATAAAAACTATTTTTAAAAAACACCCCTAAACATAAAAGTAACGACATACAAAAAGGGTTGCATCTTGATAGTACTTAGATACTAATAAAATAAACGTTTATCTAGAGAGTCATTGTCATCTATATTATTCTATCTAAATGTTAAACACTTATTTTTCCTCCAATAATAGAAAGATCCAAACACCCCTTTTATATTTGAAGTTTTATTGATTCTCGGCATCAACCTTGTTCGCGTCAGGTTGAATCAGATTGGTTAAATAGATTTCGGGTTACCATAGCTTTGGCCCATAATAATTACATGTTACTTTAGTAGTAGTAGCTAAGGTATAAGCAACCAACAAATTTGAGCTGATTGTATTATACTGAATCAACTTGTAGGAACAGAAATATAAACGTAAGTGAGTAACCAATATACTAATGTGATTTACAAAATATGTAGTGGCATAAAATTAAAATTTGAGAGTAAGAGAAATAGGAAAATAAAGTGGGCTTTTGACATGAGGTGCTAGGTTGTGAACAATGCTTCTGAAAACTAGTTTTCTTTATGAAACACATATATTATTTCAGGTATCATAAATTGATAAGAGGTTTGTGTTCTTCATTTTGGTTCGTTGAGTTTTAGTTGTTTGTGATAAAGTTTAGGACAGAAGACACAGGGAAATATGATACAAGGCTTTTGGTGATAGTGTTTTGTTGTTTTAAACCAGCTTGGATTTGGAGTAGTGTATGATGTGGTGGTGGATGATAAAATTGATGGAATCAAAAAATTACATTTGGTTGCAAAGGTATTAACACTTCAAATGTGTTTATATTTGGTATTGCTTGTTTGCTAGCATATCTTGTATTCATAAATTAGGTATAGCTTACGAAAACGTTTTTTCTTCAAACGATCGTGTCACTAAAGCACGTTTAATTTGGCTTAGCATCTTTGAAGTAGAGTTGCTGCTTTACACGATGACATATCACGTCTTTGGAGAATTTTTTATGCTTTTGCGCGATAGGATTCCGTGATTTTGAGGTGGACGTGCCACGTTCGAATTTTGTAGGTTATAGCTTTCTATCCCTTTAATGATGTGATGATGTATCGGTCCGGAATATTTCGCTTTAGTATATAAGCTTTGCATGTTAGCTAACACCTTTTATACCCTTTAATGTCAGGAGATATTCATTGAATTGGGCATGCCACTTCTGCGTGATGGAGTTTCACGAATTTAGAGAGTATTTTCCACTTTGTGCGATTATCTTTCGCCTCTTTTGTAGATACTGCATATGCGTGATGAGTTTATTTGGCTACTTGTTCAGCCGCATGATCATATGGTCGGTCCTAGACACAATAAAAGATCTTTTTGCTATTTGTTTGTTAGAGTTATATAGGACAATAATGTAGGTAATAAAAGGGATATGTCAAATACCGAATTAATTTTGATATTCATAAAGAAGACTTACAAATCATTTTAACCAGTCTACGTAAGGTTACTGAATGCGGTGGTAATCATACCATATTTATTTGATCGTACTTTTGAGTACTATACACGCTTCATTTTACTAAGTTTAAAGATCTACGCTTCAACCTTTGTTGTTTATTTCATACTCCTTATTTTATGATCTTTGATGAGACTCATGCTTGGTTTTTTCCGCCCTTGATGAGGCGAAAAGTGTTTCGCTTTTAAGGGGTCATTTAAGCCCTAATCCATAATTATTTGATCAAATATTGCCTTAAATCATTCCTTTTGTTATTTTAGGTATTTTGGAGAGGAAATCTAGAAAAGGAAGCATTTTTGACGTTTTTTGAGCATAAAAGTGAAGAAAACGACAAAGTCTCAAAACCAAGCTGGAAACAGTACCTGACGGCGTCACTCTTTACGAGGTGACGGCGTCACGCTTTGAAAAAGAGGTGGATGATTTTTACACTAGACGCCCCAGAAAGATTTTGGAGGATTTACACATGACGGCGTCACGTGTAAATGGGAGTAGGCCGTCACGTTATAGCTTAAAGGGAGACGGCCTAAAAGGATTTAAAGGGGGGCGGCGTCAAAAGTGGATCTGAGCAATCCAAGAAAAGTTTTGGCAGCGAGGTGACGGCGTCACACTCTAAAACGTGACGCTATCAGATTGTAAAATCTATATATATTCTTCTAATTTTCATTCATTAAGTGTGCAACTTTTGAGAGAACTTTAGGGATAAACCCTAGTTCGTAACATACTGTATTTTCAGGGGTTTTTCACCCTTGAAACCTTGATGTTCAATTAAAGATAAGTCTCCTTCCAAATCAATCAATATGTCTATGTGTTGTTTGATTATATCATACGCTTGTCTTTACTTTAACATGCTAGGCTAGGTTTTCCTTGTGTTTGCTTAAATCTAATGAAACCTAGCTATTGATTACATGTTATTGGTTTGTTTGTGATTGTTGTGTGATAAGGCGAAAAGTGTACCGCTTTTCGGGGGTTATTTTAACCCTAAATCGTATTTATTTGATCAAATATCGCCCTAAATCGTTCCTTTTGGCATTTTAGGTACTTTGGAGAGAAATTCTGGAAAAGGAAGCATTTTGGACGTTTTTGGAGCATAAAAGTGAAGAATTCGACAAAGTGTTAAAATCTGCTGGAATAGTACCCATGACGGCGTCATGCTTGGATGTAACGCCGTCAAGTCTTGATAAGCCAGAATGGATTTTGGGAGATTAAAGGGGGACGGCGTCAAGAAGGCCATCAAGAATCCCTAAGCACGGCGAGGTGACGGCGTCAAGGCTATAACGTGACGCCGTCAGATCTGTTTTCCTATATATATTTTCATAATTTTTAGTCATTAGGGTGGAACTTTTTAGAGAGAAACCCTAGACGAATTTTAGCAGCTTTTCAAGGTTTTCCACCTTGAGATCTTCCATGTTACATTGAAGATAAGTAATCAAATAATCATTCAATATGTCTATGTGTTGTTTGATTCTATCTTGTTCTTGTCTTTTTTTTAACATGCTAGGCTAGGTTTTCTTCGTGTTTGCTTAGATCTAATGAAACCTAACTATTGATTATTGATTGAATGGTGTGTTATTGATTGTATTGGATGAATGTTTATCGATGTTAGGCTTAAGAAAACTGGCAGAATTACAATTGGTAACATGCTTGAATGTCTTAAGAAACATGAACCAAGGTTCTAGTGATCTCATTTTAGGAGCTTCTTAGCCTGCTCGACATAGGAGTGAAGTAGGAACTTATAGAGTTGGGGAAGTCCGTACACACCCCCACGACCGTTATTAAGGAATACAATCCGTCATCCACGCAATTAATACACACTAATCAATCGGTAAAAGATAGTTAGGGAGTAAGGAAATCTAAGTAAACACACTTCTCTCCATATAGTTTTCACAAACATTTATTTTCTTGTTATTTTATTTTATTTTATTTGCATTAGTAGTTATTTGGGTTAGTTGACTAGTAACTAATTCTGCCCACTCCTTCAAACCCGAGATTTTTACTTGCTTTTTGATATATAAAAATACAAAAAGAATCTTCCCTCACCCTTAGACCTATTAGAGTAGTTTTTTCAATCCTAACGACACTATTCCCCTAGAGAACGATCAATCCCCCGGTACTTGCCACTACACTATACTTCATCGGTCAGGTACACTGCCTGGTGGGGATTGCAAGCTTCTCAAGATCCCTTGAGAAGTAAAACCTTTTTGCGAGGGTGCAATTTCACGCATCAAAATTTTTGGCGCCACTGCCAAGGAATAGTTATTGTTTAGGTTGAATTTTTATTTTATTATATTCCTATCTATTGAGATTTTTATTTTATTTTTACTAGCTTTCTTGTAGTCTATCTTTTTCTTTGTGCCCTTTGTTTGTAAAACCATTTTTCATCTGTCACTATGGCGGATGAAATTCCATTTAGATCTTTGACAATAGAGGAACAATTATATTTCACCAATAGATTTGCTTCCTACCATGAATTTTTGCGAAATCTTAGTGACATCCATGAAGATTTGGGGGTAAAGTTAGATGGGTTTGATGAATTTTATGCATGTATGATTTCTATTAGACGATCATTATCAGGATTAATTCCTTTTAGTGAGACCCGTTGGATGAATTTTGAGGAAAGCTCCCTAACCATGGCCCATAAGTACGACGAATTGATGGATTTGTATGAGCAAGATGACCTAGTTTCTAAGAACATGAACTTAGAATCAAACCAAGATTCTGAGATGGTTAGAGTTGAGCCACCTAAGTGCATGTCATGGTTAGGCCCTACCATAATACAAGATGAACACATAGGTGACATTGATGTGATGGAGGATTTAGCCGAACAAGATCACATTGATCAGAAAGGCCTAGGTTTTATGATCGATGACGATGAATCTCAAGAAACACATGATGAATCTTTTGGGCAATTTGAATATAGCAGTCAGAATATTGAGGATGATCCTTATGATTCGGACATAGATGTTGAGATGCCTAGAGAAGCACTTGAGATACTTGGGAAAATGTTAGGGTTAGATTCTACTAAAACCAATGATGAGGACATAGGTGATCTTGACACAAGGAATGATGAGGTAAATAACATAAGCCCACTGAGTACCCCACAAGTCCTACCATCATTTGAGGCACACACACCACCCGTGACTTACCCGTAAGAAGTAGAAGAGACTATAGGAACCCCACTAGAGGTAGAACCCTTGGACCAAACACAACTAGAGGATATAGGTTTGAATACTTGTAGTCATAACCTTTCTTTTAGTTCTATGGAAGTTCCTAGATTTGATGAACCGAAGCCTCAACCAAAACCGTTACCTAATCTTCCATCCTTGGATGAAAATTTAGGAATTGAAATAGGTTCCGATCCACCCATCAAACCATATAGTACGGGTAATTTTACGATGAAGGTAATATAGGAGTGAACCATGACCTTACATACTTACATCACCCATTCATGATTGATCATAAGAAACATTATGGGTTTAAACCGGGTTTAGTAGGTCAAGATGGATTCCCGACTAGGAGTCTCTCGAAGTTAATAGAAGAAGATTCCTTTTTAGGAGAAAACTTTAATTCACCTGTTGACCAAAGTGAACTAGGTAAGGTTATGATGAAAGGAGCATACCCCTTTGAGTATATAATCCATCCACCACTCTTTCCTCACGAGGCATACTTCCACCGAGATGGTGTGTATCGCTACTACCACCCGCACTTAATCTTAAGTGTAGGGAAAACCTCCCTTATTTCCGCTAAATAAGGGTAGAGTCAGGCTCGTGACTCGAACAAACACAAGCGCTTCTTGGGAGGCAACCCAATCCTTTAATTATTTGTGTGTTTGTTTGTTTGTTTGTTTGTGTGTTTGATTTTATTTTCTTCCGTATGTACGTTTTATTTTTATTCTTATTGATTCATGTTTCAAAATTGTGAAAATGCTTTATTTTGTTTTTAACTTCGTCTTAACTACATATAAAGGTATTTTGCAAAAGATAAGTGTAAGGGAAATCCAAATCGGTTTATAAGAACAAATAAACATGAATCATAACAATATTAAATTGACATACATATTAGTAATTGTTTGAGTCAAATGCTTGTATCGAGTCATAATGATATTTTGCAGGATTTTCAGGAATTAAGAATTGAGTTTTTCCAGAAATTTTCCGGAAACTTAACATGAAAATCTGTCAGATCACTTCTGACGGCGTCAAGCTCCAGGCTGACGGCGTCAGGCTCAGTTTTCTGGAATTTTTGAAAGTTTTGCTTTTCTTCCGGAATCATAAAATGCTTTATAAAATCTCTAATTTATAAACTCCAGGAATCTACAAAATATTCATTCCACAAGCATTATATCCTTATACATATTTATCACGCCGATGTTATGCAGGTTTTCGTGTTTGTTTTCTCAGGTTTAACAGGTTATTTTGGACAAGAAGATGATTTATATTTCGGAAGGGAAGCTTTGAGCGTTCATTTTCTTGGAAGAAGATCTAACCATGTTATTATCCACCGAGCGAATCAGGGGAGTATTTGATTTCATTCTTTACCTTTTTTACTTTTACATCTTGTTATTTGAACATTGGGGACAATGTTCATCTTAAGTGTAAGGGGGGGGGGTAAATTACGATACCTTAGAGAATGCAATTACGCTTGATTTTTGTTTGTTTAATGGTAGATGTGTAATAAAACTGAGAGAAATACTTGTTAGGACACTTTTAGTGCCAAATTTAAAATTTTTTACAACATTTAGGAGTGAAACTTTGGTCTTAATGAGCGTCTCATGGATAGGAGTTATATGACTAGCACAAAACCGTACCACTAAAAAATTTTTCCACCCCAAATATTGGAGGTTCGCCCCTAGAATTGGTAGGAAAAGCATTTATGCTATGATGTGCGTACCGGTAGCACTTAGATTCTAGAACTTGCGTTAGGACCATCCCGAATCCACAAGTGAGACTACATTCGTGTAGTTAGATTTACTACATGATAAGAGGCATTAGGATTAACCCTTGTTTTACACCTGTGTTTTTGTTATAATTACTTTGGCTACATTGGTCAAGTAATTCTCCCACACCCGTGCGTTGTACCCATTTTTGGTACACGATACCCCTAGTACACCCTTCCGAGCCTATCTTTTCATTTCTAACTTTAAGCATTATACTTAAAGGAAGAATTTGTTACACCCCACTTAAATGTACACCAAAATCGCCTTAGCCTACCTTGTATGCACTCACCTTTAGTGCATTATTGTGACAACATTTGTTAAACCCTTAGTTAATTATCTAACTGATTACATGGTTGCTAAGTCGAGTCATATCCTTGTACATATTGTTTTGGGACGATTGGGACTCATGGGTAAAGTACTAGTGTAATGGAGTAATGGAGAAGAACAACATTATTACCCCCATATGTGCTAAATATTTTAAAAAGTACTCCAAGTGTTTCGATTATCTTAAATCGAGTCATTAGAATAGTTATTTGTAAAGTATGTAAAAGTTCAAGTGTAAGGGGAGAACCGAGGCCCCTATGATGTATTATTTTGGATGGGAGGGCAAGAGTGTATGAAAAAAAAATTCGAAAAATCAAGAAAAATAAAAAAAAAATGAGAAAAAGAAAAGTAGAAAAAACATACGGACTAACATCCCGTTTCTTTTTATGTTTATTTTATGTTTTATTAGTTTTTGATTAGCTTAAGTCAAGTCTAGGCTTGGCTTAGCAACGCCATATTGTACATGTGATTAATCAAGATCTTTAACTCGCCACCAGTAAAATATCCCTTATCCAACAAAACCGTGTTTATCATATCCCTACACCTCATTACAACCCTTTTGTAAAGCCCTCTTTGATAGTTTATCTTAGGTGCTTACGCCTAGTGGAGAAGGTTTTCGATCCTTTCCCAAGCTTATGGTAATCTATTTGCTATGACAGGTAGTGAGAGATATTGTTCATTTTCAATTATGAGATATAATTCTACGACACCTGAGAGATGTGAGTATCTAAACACTACTTGTGAGGTGATAGTGTGTAATCTCCGTGCTTATTATGATTAAAGTGGAACGATTATTTGTTGTAATCACTTTTATATTAGTGTTAAATGACCCCTAACTTGTATTTTGATTAGAATAAAAGCGCATTTGCTTGAGGATAAGCAAATCTCAAGTGTAAGGGTATTTGATAAGGCGAAAAGTGTACCGCTTTTCGGGGGTCATTTTAGCCCTAAATCGTATTTATTTGATCAAATATCGCCCTAAATCCTTCCTTTTGGCATTTTAGGTACTTTGGAGAGAAATTCTGGAAAAGGAAGCATTTTGGACGTTTTGGAGCATAAAAGTGAAGAATTCGACAAAGTGCTAAAATCTGCTGGAATAGTACCCATGACGGCATCATGCTTGGATGTGACGCCGTCAAGTCTTGATAAGCCAGAATGGATTTTGGGAGATTTAAGGGGGACGACGTCAAGAAGGCCATCAAGAAACCCTAAGCACGGCGAGGTGACGGCGTCAAGGCTATAACGTGATGCCGTCAGATCTGTTTTCCTATATATATTCTCGTAATTTTTAGTCATTAGGGTGGAACTTTTTAGAGAGAAACCCTAGACGAATTTTAGCAGCTTTTTCAAGGTTTTTCACCTTGAGATCTTCCATGTTACATTGAAGATAAGTAATCAATTAATCATTCAATATGTTTATGTGTTGTTTGATTCTATCTTGTTTTTGTCTTTTGTTTAACAAGCTAAGCTAGGTTTTCTTCGTGTTTTCTTAGATCTAATGAAACCTAACTATTGATTATTGATTGAATGGTGTGTTATTGATTGTATTGGATGAATGTTTATCGATGTTAGGCTTAAGAAAACTGGCAGACTTTCAATTGGTAACATGCTTGAACGTCTTAAGAAACATGAACCAAGGTGTACTAAGGTTATTTGATTGTATTTAATGCATGAGCGAATTCTAGTGATTCCATTTTAGGAGCTTCTTAGCTGGTTCGACAAAGGAGTGAAGTAGGAACTTATAGAGTTGGGGAAGTCCGTAAACACACCCACGACCGTTATTAAGGAATACAATCCGTCATCCACGCAATTAATACACACTAATCAATCGGTAAAAGATAGTTAGAGAGTAAGGAAATCTAAGTAAACACACTTCTCTCCATATAGTTTTCACAAACATTTATTTTCTTGTTATTTTATTTTATTTGCATTTGTAGTTATTTGGGTTGGTTGACTAGCAACTAATTCCGCCCACTCCTTCAAACCCGAGATTTTTACTTGCTTTTTAATATATAAAAATACAAAAAGAATCTTCCTTCACCCTTAGACCTATTAGAGTAGTTTTTTCAATCCTAACGACATTATTCCCCTAGAGAACGATCAATCCCCCGGTACTTGCTACTACACTATACTACATCGGTCAGGTACACTGCCTGGTGGGGATTGCAAGCTTCTCAAGATCCCTTGAGAAGTAAAACCTTTTTGCGAGGGTGCAATCTCACGCATCATTGTGGGTGGGTGAAGTCGATGTTAGGCTTAAAATGAACATACATATTAGTATTTGTTTGAGTCAAATGCTTGTATCAAGTCATAATGAAATTTTGCAGGATTCCAGGAATTAAGGTAATTGTTTTCCAGAAATTTTCTGGAAACTAAACATAAGAATTCTGTCAGATCAATTCTGACGGCATTAGGCTTTAAAAGCTGACGGCGTCAGGTACTGATTCCGGAAAAAGTTTTTAAATTTTAGTTTTCCTGCCGGATTATAAAAATTACTGCATCTTTAATTCCAAGAATCTGCAAAACTTCCATTCTTAGGGCATTATATCCATATATAAATTTTGCCGCCGATTTTACGCAAGGTTTGCCTGGATTGTTTTCTCAGGTTTAACAGGTTACATTGTACAAGAAGATGAAACGCGTTTAATAACTCGAGTACGACGCATCTTTCCCCAAGATACGGCGTATTCTGTTTTTAATAATAAGAAATTTTTTTCGAAACCCTAACGCCATGCGACACATCTGTTTTAACAGATACGGCGTATTTAATATTTAAATNCTTGGAAGAAGATCTAACCATGTTACCATACGATCCACATCAAACGAATCAAGGGAGTATTTGTTTCATTCTTTCATTTTCTTTACTTTTACATCTTTTATGTGAACATTGGGGACAATGTTCGGTTTAATTGTAAGGGGGGTAAATGAAGACACCTTAAAAAATGCTATTACGCTTGATTTTCGTTTTGTTTAAATGGTAGATGTGTAATAAAACCGAGAGAAATATTTGTTAGGGCAATTTTAGCGCCAAATTTAATTTTTTTACAACATATAGGAGTGAAACTTTAGGCATAATAAACGTCTCATGGATAGGGAATTGTATGACTAGCACAAAAACCGTACCACTCAAAAATTTTCCCCCAAATATGTGAGGTTCGCCCCTAGAATTATTAGGAAAAGCATTTATTGTTGATGCTTGTGTGTGTACCGGTAGTTTATAGATTCTAGAACTTGCGTTAGTGACCATCCCAAATCCACAAGTGAGACTACATTCGTGTAGTTAGATTTACTACATGATAAGAGGCATTAGGATAACCCTTATTTTACACCCATATTATAATTACATTGTCTTCATTGGTCAAGTAATTCTCCCACACCTTAGCGTTGTACTCATTTTTAGTACACGATACCCCTAGTACACCCCTCAGAGCCTATCTTTTCGTTTCTAACTTTAAGCATTTTACTTAAAGGAAGAATTTGTTTACAATCCACCCCAAATGTACACCCAAATCGCCTAAGCCTACCTTGTATGCACTCATCTTTAGTGCATTATTGTGACAACATTTGTTTAAACCCTTAGTTAATTGTCTAATTGATTACATGGTTGCTAAGTCGAGTCATATCCTTGTACATATTGTTTTGGGACGATTGGGACTCATGGGTAAAGTACTAATGTAATGGAGCAATGGGGAAGAAGTCAATTATTACCCCCACATGTGCGGTAATATTTCAAAGTACTCAAAGTTTTTCAATTATCTTAATTCGAGTCATTAGAATAGTTAATTGTAAAGTATGTAAAAGTTCAAGTGTAAGGGGAGAACCGAGGCCCCTATGATGTATTATTTTGGATGGTAGGGCAAGAGTGTATGAAAAAAAATCGAAAAACAAGAAAAACAAAAAAAAATTGGAAAAAGAAAAGTAGAAAAAACATACGGACTACCATCCCGTTTCATTTTATCTTTATTTATGTTTATGTTATTTTCTTTTTAGCTTAAGTCGAGTCGAGTCTTGGCTTAGCAACGCCACTTTGTGCATGTATTTAATCAAGATAATTAACTCGCCACCACTAAAAATACCATTTATTCCAACAAAACCGTTTTTATCATATCCCTACACCTAACGTTACAATCTTTGAAAAGCCCTCTTTGATAGTTTATCTTAGGTGCTTACGCTTAGTGGAGGAGGTTTTTGATCCTTTCCCAAGCCTATGGTAATTTATTTGCTATGACAGGTAGTGAGTGAAATTTCTTCCATTTCCATTTAGTTATATAGGTTTATAACACCCGAGAGATGAGAGTATCCAAACACTATTTGTGAGGTGCTAGTGTATGATTTCCGTACTTTTTATGACTAGGGTGGAATAACTATTTGTTGTAATTACTTTTATATTAGTGTTAAATGACCCCTAGCTCATATTTTGATTGGAATAAAAACGCATTTGCTTGAGGACAAGCAAATCTCAAGTGTAAGGGTATTAGATGAGGCAAAAAGTGTTACGCTTTTAGGGAGTCATTTAAGCCCTAATCCGTAATTATTTGATCAAATATTGCCTTAAATCGTTCCTTTTGTCATTTTAAGTACTTTGGAGAGGAAATCTGGAAAATGAAGCATTTTGGACGTTTTTGGAGCATAAAAGTGAAGAAAACGACAAAGTCTCAAAACCAAGCTCAAAACAGTACCTGACGGCGTCACTCTTTACGAGGTGACGGCGTCACGCTTTGACAAAGAGGTGGATGATTTTTACACTAGACGCCCCAAAAAGATTTTGGAGGATTTACACGTGACGGCGTCACGTGTAAATGGGAGTAGGCCGTCACGTTATAGCTTAAAGGGAGACGGCCCAGAAGGATTAAAGGGGGACGACGTCAAAAGTGGATCTGAGCAATCCGAGAAAAGTTTTAGCGGCGAAATGACGGCGCCACACTCTAAAACGTGACGCCGTCAGATTGTAAAATCTATATATATTCTTTTAATTTTCATTCATTAAATGTGCAACTTTTGGGAGAACTTTAGGGATAAACCTTAGTTCGTAAAATACTGTATTTTCAGGGGTTTTTCACCCTTGAAACCTTGATGTTCAATTAAAGATAAGTCTCCTTCCAAATGAATCAATATGTCTATGTGTTGTTTGATTATATCTTATGTTTGTCTTTACTTTAACATGCTAAGCTAGGTTTTTCTTGTGTTTGCTTAGATCTAATGAAACCAAGCTATTGATTACATGTTGTTGGTTTGTTTGTTATTGTTGTGGGTGGGTGAGGTCGATGTTAAGCTTAAGAAAACTGGCTAACCTCCTATACGGTAACTTGCTTGAACGTCTTAAGAAACATGAATCGGATGTGTACTACGAGTATATGGTTGTATTTAATGCATAAGCGAATTCTAGTGATCCCATGTTAGGAGCTTTTAGTCGGCTCGACATAGGAGTGAAGTAGGAGCTTATATAGTTAGGGAAGATCGTACACGGCCCTACGAATGGTTTAAAGGAATACAACCCGTCATCCACACAATTACAACAAACCAATTAACCGGTAAAAGATAGCTAGGGAGTAAGGAAATGTAAGTTGGTATGTGCTATTTTACACATACTTTTGACCTTAGTTTAAGTGATTTAAAGACCAAAAACTAACGTGAAACGCCAAAGATATCGTGTTTTTGTGTTTGTGATCGTGCAGGGAAGGATATTGCATAAATTGCATGAAAATCAACCTAAAAGCCTAAAACGAACACAAGATGTGGAAAAGTGTCACAAAGCCGAGTCAATGATGAAATCTACTCAAGGAAAGCCCAAGTCGACAAAGTTATTTCTTAAAAGCTCAAAAAGATGGAAGAAACGCTTAATCAAAGTTGAAAGATATTCATGATAAGAAGCTTTCCAAAATTGAGCTAGTGAACGTTTTTACATCTTTGAAGACCTTTGAGATACGAGTCAACTTAAATCCTCAAGTTACCGAGTGTTACGTTTTATATTTAAGAACGTTTAATAGTTGTAACAAAGTTTTAGTGTTCTTTTCATGAGATGTAAAGGTTCAAGGGCTAAGTATGCAACATTGTAAAACTAGTGCAAGCTCTTGAACCATAAATAGAGATCACCACCTCATTTGGGAGGTTGGTTAGATTTTAGAGGGTTGGACCTCTTAGGAGTAGTGTAGTTTTATTTCATGTATTAGTGTAGATTTATTTTGAATGCAAGTTTATTTTGATGTCTTATTTCAAGCTTATTTTGATGTCTTAAATCTTTCCTTTAATCTTTACAAGCTTTTCTTTTAATCTTTTCTACAAGCTTTTATTATTTTCTTTGTCAACTTTGCATGTTTTTAGTTTCAAGTGATAAGATATACAAATAAGCTAGGCTTCCAAAAGAAGCCGTGGCTTGTTTGCTTATTTTTGAGCTTATTTTAGTGTCTTTACATTTTATTTACCAAGTTTTTATAAGTCTTATTTATTTCTTTTTATTTATTGAAATTTATGTCACGTTAGAAGTAATTTTTTTTTGAGTCCAGTATGTTTTATTTTTAGGGTTTAGTAGCGAGTTTCATTTTAGGGTTTAATAGCGAGTATTAAATTTTTTATGCATAGCGAGTATTAGCTAAATAATATAGCGAGTATGAAGTCAACAAACTAACTAGCGAGTATGACAAAAATTAACTAGCGAGTATGGTTGGCAAAAAATCAGTAGCGAGTATGAAAAGTATAACAATAGCGAGTTTGAAAGTCAACCAAAAGGCTAGCGAGTATAAGTTAGAAAAGTCAACCTATACATAGCGAGTTTGATTTGGTCAAAGTAGATAGCGAGTTTTATTAAAATAGGTAGCGAGTATTATTTTTTATTACATAGCGAGTTTAGTTTTTATTGTGTCAACTTTATTTTTAGTCCAAGTTTATTTTGAGTCGTGTCTTGTTTTCTCTTCTTCTTTTCTTATTTCTTTTTCAAGCCGAGCTAGGCTTTTATTTTCCCTCATCGTTTATCGAGTGAGGTTTCATTTTTATTAAATCTAAATGTTATGCTGTCGAAATTTTCTAAAATCTTTTTAGAGTCGTTTTCTTATTTAAGTCTCGTGTCTTTAGTTTTTAGTTTTAAACTTTTTTTACGTTAAATGTTTTACAAGTCTTTTATTTTCTTTATCGCTTTAAGTTTTTAATATGAGTCTCGAGTAGTTTTAAATCGTGTTTGCTTAGTCACTCGAGTTTGTGAGTTTAGTGAGAGTGTTAAACGTTTGTGATAAGTAATCGAAAGATTGCTTAGACGTGTGAGTTAATTATTCGAAGACGAAATCTTTGAACGATTAATTCACTCGTCTTGAGTTAATATCTTTTCAAAAGATTAATCAACAACTAATCTCGAGAAAGGAGAATAACTCGTTGCAAACTTTTACCTCAAGCTTAACGAACTTATTCGCGTCGCTTTGCAAACACATTGTCTTTTAAATTCATTTACCGTTTTATTTACTTATCGCTTTCATTTACCGCTTTCTTTAGTCATTTTATTCATGCAACTTTACTTGTTTTCTTATTTCATGTCGTTTTACCGCTTTCCTTTACTTTAATTTGTCGTTGTAGTATAGACAAAACCAAAACCTTCTTTTAAACCTTATTCATCACACATAGCTCACGGTCTTGAGTGACGAGATCCATATTCAACCCTCGTTGGGACAACGATCCGTGGTTTGAGCTTGCACTTTGCTCCCGCGACCGATCAATTTTTGGCGCCGCTGCCGGGGAGCGGTTGATAAGATTGAGTTATTCGATCGTTTGAGTAATGTGTTTTGGAGACCCTTCTTTCGAGAAGTTTAAGCTTTTGTAAATATTTTCAAAATATAAAAACACAAAAAGATTTTCTCTTCAAATTTGTTTTCACTTTTGATTTCACTTTTCTAAAATCAAAAATCCAAAAAGATTTTCCATTTCAAAATTAGTTTTCACTTTTAACTTTTCATTTTTCAAAACATAAAATCCAAAAATATTCTCCTATTCTTCATATCATGGCAGGTACACGTTCTATAGAGGAGTTGCTCAGAATTCCTGTACGTCTTGAGAAGGCCATCGTCATTCCACCGGTTCTGGCAGATGAATATCAAATCAACGTCGAGTTACTTGATTTCATTGATCCTTTCTTTGGTTCCGAAAACGATGATCCTTACTCCCACATCAACAGATTTTACCTCATAACCGATACTTTCAGAATTAACCAAGTTCCTGATGATGTGGTGAAGCTAATCTTATTTCCGTTAACGCTTAAAGGAGCAGCTTCGAGATGGCTTGATCGTGAACCTCCAAATTCTATCACAACTTGGGACGACTTAGCGTCAAAATTCTTGAATCGATTCTACCCTCATTCCAAAACGCTTGAAATTCGAAAAGAAATCATTAATTTCCAACAACGTTTTGATGAGTCTTTTGCCGAGGCATGGGAAAGATTCAAAGATCTTATGAGAAAATGCCCACATCATGGTTTTTCTGAATTGTTTCAAATCGACATCTTCTACAACGCTTTAATGCCAAATGATCAAGATTCACTGAATACGGCCGCCGGTGGTAACCTCTATTGTCGAACCACTTACGATGCATTGAAGACTATCGAAAACAAGTCAAGAGCTCGCACGTCTCAGAGCAAACCGGTTGTAAATTCTCCATACCACTTTGAAAAATCTTTTGAAGAACAGGCCCGAAAGGATTCTTTCATAATGGGGGACGAGCATCTTAGTACTATTCCGGCAACGGAATCTGGTGAATTCAATAAACCAAGTGCTGAGAACCTTGTCCCAACCCCAAGAGAGTCCGTGGAAATTTCTAACGGTGATTGTGACTTTGTTCTTGATACTCCCGACTCTTCCCAAGAACACGAACCAGAGACTACAACGGAAGCGGTGGAAACTGCTAGCTCTCAGAGCACACCACTTGTCCCACCTCCGGATTCTCCAAAATGTTCTTCGACACTTGTTTTTGATATTTCTAAGCCGTCAGGTCCTTTGGAGCTCGAGCTCAAGGATTCATTTGACAAATCTTGTGATCGTGTTGAAGTGTTCTCCGAGTCCGACAATGACTATGATTCTTTATCTTTTGAAGACATCGATTATGTCGACGACCTACCTTATGAGCTCGTCAGCTTAGAAGAGGAGAATGATGAAGATGGCGATAATGAAATCCAAGATGAAGCTCTTCGTGAAAAACTGGCGAAAGTATATCTTCTCATTGCAAAAATTGAAGCATTAAGTGGCAATCCCAATTCTCATTCCGATCTTTCTATCCCAGTCTATGAAGCTTTTTCCTTTGATTCGGAGGAGACGAGTCGTGGCAGTACCACTTCTCTTGCTTTTTCCTCTCCTCCCGAATTTGAATCGTTTCAATTTGATCTTGAGCAAGACGTTAGTCTGGGGGGAGGCTTACTTTTTCACAAAATTTTTCCAGCCCTCCCACCCAAGGTTTTTGAAAATGAAGAATTGATCTTAATTGTGATAAAAATCTTTCTTCCATTCTTCACATATGCTGCTGTTTCTCCCATCATTCACTCCTCCGCGAGTGAGGATGTTGTTTTTGATCCCGGAATCGTTGCTTTTCTAGCCGGTTGTTTCATTTGCTCCCCCAAGGACAAGTAAATTCGGGGCGAGTCTAAGCTACACGACTCGTTACTAAACAAGCGCTTCGTGGGAGGCACCCCATGCTTATCCCTTTTAATTTATTATCTAATAAGTAACGAGAGGAGGGCGACCTTCTCCAATCTTGTGTTTGCTTGGTTATTTGTGTTTTTGCAGGATTTCCCCAATTCATGACGACTCTCGTGCTCGTGGTTCGTCTCATCTCCACTCGAGTCCCATGTATTGATGCTGCTTGGAAATCCTATATCCAAAATCTTATCGACTAATGGTATCTTTGGCATACTTAATAAATGGCCTTAGATTTATTATTAGGATTACCCTTACCTTGAAAACATTGAGGACAATGTTTA
>LBNU01012739.1:0-31721 GCA_014162995.1 Artemisia annua | reverse complement strand
TCAGTGACCCAACAGTAAATAAATCTTATTATTATCATCTTTTCATGATTTATTTGAAAAACTCTCATTTTCACATTGCTGCTTGAGCCATATAACTAAAAATATTAGCTTTATGTTAAATAACCAATTTGTGAGTTTATCTTCTTACTACAGTATTTAAATACACCCTCAAATCCAAGAATAATTAAAAATACTTTTTTTTTCAGTCTACATTTAGGAACATGAGTCTTTAAGTGTCAATATGTTTCTAGGTATGATTTATTTATAAAAAGGACCTGAAAATGCTTGACCAAAGTGTTTCTAGTTAACACAAACTGAACCAGCTTTGTCAACCCCTACAAAATTACCCGTTTTGATCCATTACAAACCCAGCCAGCCCGTACAAAAGTTACTAATTAGAATACTTACCTAACTGGAACTACAACATTCTGCTGTTTTGTTAGTAATCTTACGTTCTGCTGTTTTATGATTAATCATACTTTTATGGGTGCATCTCCCCATTGACAGGAGGGTCCAACATCTGCACCTTTATGTCCATTCAACTCTACTTTCTTGAGTCTGATTCAGGCAGACATGACTGATTATAAAGACCAAAAGTCCATGATTTTAACTGGTTTACAGAACTACATCACAAATTGACTCCTATGAACCCTGTGGTTCTAGCAACATTTGCAATGTTTCCCAACGAGTAAACAAGGAAGAGGATATTATCTCAAGAAGATGACTCAAATGGAAAATTACCTAAAGAGTAGAACCAAGCCTGCATCATTGTCAACAGGGTTGATCCCATTTTTAAGCCCTCATTAATTCTCAACAACACAATGATCACTAACATATCACCAAGAACTAAACGTTAAGTCACAATGATCAATAACATATGTGGACTAGTATGGCGCGATACACATACTCATATGTTACTACCTTATACATGGCAACACACTTTTGCGAATTATTGTTTCTCCTTGTTGAGCACCATTTCCTTATGATATCATGTTATTGGTTGATCAGCTGGTTTATGATTGAGATTTTTCTTATATATTGAGAATGATGTGGGCCTGGGCTGTACATGTAATTTTCTACACAAGTCATCATCTTTAAATCCTATCCTCTTTCTTTATACATGTTAAAATTATTGCAAATGTAGTCCTTTTCTAAAGTTTCCTTAGCAAATCGCGATTAAATATCATGTGAAGCCATCATTACAATATATAGATGTTTATTAGCCTGTTTGTAAGAATGAATACACCTAAGACAGAAGTGTTTTGCACAGGTTTGAACAATTAGTTTGGTTAACTCTTCTCATCAAACCTATATATATCCATCTGCGTGTTTAGAAAATCTGCGAATAGATTTTAAGGAAATAATGTAACTTCGATCCACTAGCTTATAGATGACTCAGTTTCGGTTAAAAAGATACTTTTGAAGCAAAACAAATTAGTACAGCGGGACCATCCGCTAAATCATTAGAACCATAACTAACCACATAATGTTTATCTGCTCTTCCTCCCTCTCCCTTAAGGGGAAACTGCCAAACACAGTTGGTAAAGCGGAATCAGTGGTCGGTTTGACAACTTGATTTTATATATTCAGGTCTCAATCTGTTTATTGACTTGGTTTCGATCTACTTGCACTAATGTTAAACATATCAATGCCATCTTCATCCTCCTCTTCTTATTCTTGGTCATTCAACTATGATCTATTTCTTAGCTTCAGGGAGAAGATACCTTTAAGAACTTTTTTGATGGACAACCATAGGGATGGGCAGTGTACTTATTAAAGTGGAAGGACGAAAGATGAAAAATTAAAAATCACAGGGACTAAAATTGTAATTAACTCTAAGCATCATTTCTGTAACATGCGATACATTTCCACAACATTTAACAAAGACACTTTTTAGAAAAGTGTATCATGGCATTAGCATCCAATGTGATTGGATTTGTTTATTCAGACCACTGACAAGGCATTTTGCTTGGAAATTTCCTTGATTTCTACTCGAAGGAGACACTAGAAAAAGTTAACAAATTTAATCAGAGTTATATTTTACTCAGTATCAACATCAACCTTTTCCTAACTTGATCATACTCATTTCAAACACATCATCAATGGCATCTTCATCTTCAGCTTCTTCTTTCCAGCCGTGGAAGTATGATGTCTTTCTTAGCTTTCGGGGAGAAGATACTCGCAAGACCTTTGTAGATCATCTCTACAAGGCTCTTGAAGACCGAATGGTTCGAACTTACAAGGATGATATTACACTTCCAAGGGGTGAATCTGTTGGTCCAGCGCTTTTGGAGGCTATCGAAGAATCGCATTTTGCTGTCATAGTATTCTCCAAAAATTACGCTGATTCTTCTTGGTGTTTGGATGAACTTGTACATATTATGAAATGTAGGGCTGAGAGGGGGCTAACTGTTATCCCCATTTTCTATGACGTGGAACCTACGGAAGTAAGAAAACAGAAAGGGGATTTTGGGAAACTAACTAAGATGAGTGCCTGGAGAAAACTGTTTGCCAAAAAAGAGACCCTCAAAGTTGAAATGTGGAGAAAAGCACTTGTTGATGCAAGTAATAATTCTGGATGGGAACCCAAGAACGTTGCCAATGGGTAATTTTCTTTTTGTTAACAAATTTATATATATATATACTTGGAGCATCTCAAAATTTTGTCTTGATAGTTAATCTAATAAAGGGTGTGCCATTTTAGATAATTTACTATTAACTCCTCAGCCTTTCATTTGGGAGTCGCGTAATATTACCACTTTGCAAATAAAAATAACCCGTCAGGCAGGCTTGAACACAAGATCTGCCGGTTGATCTGGCACAACTATACTACCAAGCTAAGCTTGCAGTTGTTGCTAAATTTGGTAATGTTTCAACTATAATACGGTAACTTGTAACCTGATTAGTCGGTAAAACAAATGTGTTTATTGCTTCTCCAATCCTAATCACAGACTTAAAACTAATCTTTTGCTTTTTAAGTTTCTCACGAACCCACTTAGAATAATACAGTAACAATCAAACAAAACAAGAAAAATCAATTAAAGCAACAAATACTTTATGTGAAGAGATCATAAAGCAATAATGGTCATAACAATTATTTGTGATAGTGACTTTTCAAATGTGGAGCATATACGCTAATTATCCATTTATATTTATCCAATATGCAGACATGAGGCAGCAGTCATTCAAAAAATTGTCGATGAAATTTCAGATAAGTTGCTTTCGTCAAATTATTCTAATATTGACGAAGAACTTGTTGGAATGACGGACCGTGTAAATGATTTGATATCAAGATTAGAAATTGGGACAGGTGGTGTGCGGATGGTTGGGATATGGGGCATTGGAGGCGGTGGTAAGACTACTCTTGCCACTTCTGTTTATATGAAAATCAAGGACCGTTTTCAAGGTCACTGCATTGTTGACAATATTCGCGATGAATCAAGCAAACATGGTAGAACAACTTCGCAAGCAAAAATTCTATCAACTCTTTTGGAAACACAAGTGGTAGTGCAGAGTGAACAAGAAGGGAAATGCTTGATAAAAAGTAGGTTATGTCATAGTAATGTCTTAATTCTTCTTGATGATGTTGATGACCGTAAACAGCTAGAGGCATTAGCTGGATCACACAAATGGTTTGGTGATGGGAGTCGCATCATAATCACAACTAGAGATGAACATGTGTTAAGAACTCGAAAGGTAGACCACATCTATCCTGTCATATTATTATCACAGGACGATGGTATCCGGCTCTTTAAAAAGCACGCATATAATGAAGAGGAGCCTCTAAAAGATTTTGGGGAACTTTCATTATGTGTTGTTTCTTATGCTCATGGGCTCCCATTAGCACTTAAAGTTTTAGGTTCTTTTCTATATGACAAAGATGAGAAAGAGTGGATGAGTACCTTGGATAGACTAAAAGAAATTCCAGAAAGTGAGATTCTGGAGAAGCTCAAAACTAGCTATGATGGGCTTAAAACAATTGAGAAAGAATTATTCTTGGATATTGCATGTTTCTTCAGGCGGAGAAGTATGGTCAATGCAATGGAGATATTTGAAGCTTGTGGTTTCCACCCTGACATAGGGATAAAGGTGTTGATACAAAAGGCTCTCAAAACTATCAATTATGGTGGTTATTTTGATATGCATGATCTGGTACAAGAAATGGTACACTACATTGTTAGAGGGGAACATCCTAATAATCCTGAAAAACATAGCAGAGTTTGGATAAAGGAAGAAATCAATAGGATGTGTCTTGGGGATACAACAATGGTTAGAGTTAAACTATCTTTTGTGAATTATATGTGCAATGATTGATGCACACATACTGATAGAATATAAACTCGCACTCAACCCTTGCATTATTTCTCCTTTATTGCAGGAAAATGACAAGACGGAAGTGATATGTCCTTATAATATTGATCATCCACTACTCTACTCGAAGATTGTTCCAAACATGAAGAAGCTAAGGTGGTTAATTATGAACAAATGTACTTCAGAAGTGCCTGATTATCTTCCGACTGAATTGCGGTATATTGAGTGGGATTATTATCCTGGAAGTCAATTCCCTGACAATTTTCAACCAACTAATCTTGTTGTTCTGAAAATGAGGAATGGCTTGCAAACAAAACTATGGAAGGATCGGAAGGTAATTCAGTTCATCCTATAATTAGCATATAAATTGCCGAATATATTTTCCTTTTTTTGTCGATAACACCATTATATATTTTACATTGTTAATTAAGCCATTATATAATATTTATTTTGCACAAAAGCGTACAAAAGGATTTACTTAGACCGATGGTAATAAGACCACACCAAAACCACAAACAGTACTGCCACATCAATGCCACTTTAACTTTCTCTCTCCTACACCACACCAAGACCAAATGCTCGTAGTAAGGGGACCGCAGTCACAACCAAAACATACCCCACAAAAATATATTAAAAAGTAACTCACACACACAAACCATTCAATCTTTCGGTCCACTCACACGCACAAACACTTTCAATCTTTCGGTCCTCTGACAGACCAAAAGAATACGATGGTCTAGGGAGGACGCTTTCCATTCAGTCTACGTGGGGCCGGGGGGGGGGACACGTTCGGTTTGGGTAGATCAACCGAAGGTTGTGGTCTTGTAACGTTTAGTCTTAGACTATTGACAGTAAAGCCTGTCAAACGTGTTAGTTTATGTAACTCAGAATAGCACAAACAAAAACTTCTGTTTGTACCTTTGAATTAGTTTAGTTTTTATATTTTTCGGAGCTTCTCACGGTATGATATCATGTCTTAATTATTTCCCTTTATGTATATCATGTTAAACTTGGTGAATAGTCATAAACTCTGGTATTAATTATATTCTAACTTGTGTATATTTGTATTCATTAGCATCTACCACACCTGAAAGAGCTTCGACTCAGCTATATGGAGAACCTAGTCAGCACACCAGATTTTGATGGACTCCCATGTCTTCAAGAGTTGAAAATTCATTATTGTGACAGGTTAAAAGAGATTAACCTCTCGCAACTTACTGTGCTCGTACACCTTGACCTGTCAAATTGCAATTGGCTTGAAAAATTGCCCGAGTTCCCACCAAGTTTAGTTATTTTCAAAGCAAATGGATGTAAAAGACTTACAGACATAGGAGATGTTAACAGAAATTGTAAATGGTTATGTACAGTGTCAGTTATGAACGGGGGTGTTTTAGTAAATGGCAACAAATTACTACAATCCATGCTTCAGGTATGTATGTATAGCTTTCTGTTTTTTAAATATCAATGCTTTAGGCATTTCTTAATTTTGTGTAAATTAATTAGGGAAAGGCTATTGAGAATCACTCTATTGTTCTACTACTTGAAGGCCTTCAGATTCCAAGGGAGTTTCGACCTCGTCTTCGTGCTGGGCGGAAATGCACATTGCAACTTCCACAGAACTGGTGCAATGACTTTTGTGGATTTTTAATGTGTGCTCCTATAACCTATGCCTTCCTGTACAGACATTATCCAAAGATAACTATGTCGCCGGTGACGGGTGGTTGGATGGGTATTGATTCTGCAGATGATATGGTTTGGAAGGAGAGTGTTCGTTATAAACAAACATGGGTGGGATATGTTTCATTTGCCTCATTAAGACATCATGTGCCATGGTTGGATGAAACACAAAAGGCGGTTTCCTTATACATTTCCGGACAATATCTTTCTGGGTTTGGAGTAAGTCTCGTTCCCAGGATAAGTGGAAGTGGTCCAACAGATACATCACCAGCAGAATATTATTCTGAATTTCCCAGACATAAAAAAATTGATTTTAAACCTGCATTCTTGAAAAATGGGGCTAGACATTGTATTTTCAGAATCCACTCAACAGCACTATTAAGTGATTTGAAATGAAAGAAAAGAAGTGAAGAGTTAAAATTGGGCAGAAAAGAAGAGAAGATGAATGAAATTTTATTTTTTATTTTATATCATGTTCCCAAGTTAGGAGAGAAAAGAAGAGATAACTGATGATTTTACAATTATACCCTTTATTATATATAAAAATTATGTTTCATATTTGGTCATTTAAGTAATTACATGTATTAAAAGCTTCTTAAAATAACTTCTCTCAAAATCATCTCACTTTTGGAAAGAAAGTTTTCGAGAGAAGTTTAGCCAAATTTCCTCTCCTCCTCTCTTCTCATCTCTCTTGAAAAAAACTCTGGAACACGAATTCATTTTGTTTTCTTCCCACTTCTTTTCTCTTCTTTCAAAAATAAAACTCGAGAACGCAGTTGGGTTATTTGGTTAATTTGGTAATTTGTGTGACTTGCCCTACAAGTTAATTATTTATACCTTTTGAATAATAGTTTGGTACCGTTTGAAGTAGAATTTTGTACTTTCGAATTGAAATTTTGTATTTGGTATCTTTGAATTTGGTTTTGTATCTGTTTGGTATTTTCAGTAAAGCTTCCGCTTCATTTATCGAGTTTGTTTGATTATCAACAAGTGGTATCCGAGCTATCAAAACTCCAATAAAGATATTTTTCATCACGGGAAACTCTGATATTAGACTCATTGTTTTGCCATATCGAAAGGAAGATTTGATGTGCAAGTTGATTAGGAAGAAGACAAATGATAAATGACATTCGAAGACAAATATGTTATTGGTACGTGTCAAATTGATGCATGATTAATGCTAGGGTAAGTTTTTCTCAGCCAAATAGAAGATTACATTATAAGAGTAAAGGTACCATAGTGCAATAACATGCCAAACTCGTTGTTTTGATTAATTGGGAAATCAAGGATTACACTAAAATGGGGAGGATTGTTGGTGATTTTTGTGTCGTCAATTATTTTATGTGGTACGTGATTTACCCGAGACCAAATGAATTTCAAATTAAGTTATAATACGAGTTTGGAGGTGCGGAATGCACATCTAGCATTTAGGATATAGTTTGTAGCCATGTTGTTACGGGGTTTGCAACACACCCCTCACCCCAAATTCCTTCACTCACTTACACCCAATCCTCTTATGCCACATCATCCTTCCACTTTTTCCTTCACTCACCCATTTTTTGTTGGCATCACACCACTCACCCTTCACTCACATTTTTTTTTAAATTCTATTAAAAAACTAAAATTTCATTAAAATTAAATAAACATTACATAATATTATTAAAAAACATAAAATAACTAAAATTTCATTAAAACTAAACTTACAACCATTAAATCCTACAAACTACACGGCCACCGGTATTTGGCGCATATCTCGCGTTTCCGATCGATGACGAATTGCTTAAAAGCCGGGTCCGGGATATGGTCATGCGGGTCCATAACGAACTTCATGTCACGATTGTAGACCTCCCCATCAATAAACTTGAAATATTCTTCGTCTTTTTTCTTTTGGACCTCAAACTACGACTGCAGTAAACTTTTCTTTTCGGCCGCGTAACTTGCAAGGGTATCACGCATCGAACTTCGGCTTGCATCTCCAGAATCCACTTTTTTTTGCCTCTCGGTTGACGTGATGGAGTTGGGTTCTCGTTGAGGTTCAGTAAGTCACAGTCGAAATCTTCCACGTTTATTGGCGTCTCGTTTGTTGGCGTTTGAGCGCTACTTGACTCCCACGACTTTCTTTTCTTGCTCGATCCCGTGGATTCAGCAACCTGACTAACCAACGGTTGTTCTTTCCACTTTTGTTGATCTTTGAGAATGTGCCACGCTTTGCTATGCGCGAAAGCTTTCCTAAATTGTTTTTCAAAATAGAGTTGGGCTCTCTCATAAACTTGAAGATCGTCGCATCCACTTTCTTTCAAACGTTTCTACAAAATAAAACAAGTATATATGAAACAAAATAAAACAAGTATATATGAAACTTTTTAGGGGGGGACACGTGGCGCGCCCATGGGACGACAAGTGTCCAAGTTGCCCAAAATTTGAAAAAGTTGCCCTGGACAACTGCTACTTGTCGGCCCAAAAAACCGACACGTGTCCCTCCCTAAAAAGTTGCCCTGGGCAACTGGCCAAAGGCGGGATTTTTTTTTGAGGTAAAAAATCCCTAAACTTTGGGCAACTTGGCCATATTAGTAATTATCCCAAAATTTAATGCTCCAACGGTCCTTTTTTCTTCTCCACTTGTGCGGTAAACTTCACCGCAAATGGTCCTTGCCGTGCGGTAACAGGGGACCGGCGGTGGTGTTCCCGCAAGGGAAGCCCCCCGTGCCGTGCCTCCCCTCACCCATTGCCAACCCCCTTATGATCTCACAAAGAAATTTTTATCTTCCTAACAATATGATCAGTGTTTTATAATGGATCTTGACTTATTGTAAGTGGATATAACTTGGTTGGGACTTGGGAACCTAACACAAGCAATAAATTACATGACATGGGAATGTATGATTTTCCGGTACTTTGTAATTTGGATTTATTGTTATGCCAAGAATGTTATATATATCATATGTCTATATGCGGTTAGAGACTTGGAACCTGAGTCTTGGTTTGGAATTTTAAATAATATTGATTGCATGTTATGACCAACAATTGATTTAAACAAGTCATATGTGTAAGCGTTGGAACCAGAGTATTTGGACAGATGTAAATTGTTCCATATGCAGATCCATATATTGTGTCATCACTTTTTAATATGTGGATTGTATGACATAAGTGCTCTAGCACTTAACTGTGACCATATATTGCAGTTTTAAACTTTTAATTGCAACGAGATTCATTTGGAATTATAACGATAAAATGATGTAGTTGGAGGAGTGATCAAGAAGAATATACATTCGTAACTATTGAATATTATACTTGGTATGGATGTAAGGTCTTGGGATCAAGGAATAAGTTGTATAACTTATTTAACTATTGAATCATGATTCGTTGTTCTCTTGTTTAAAGAAGAATAATGGTTAAAGGACTTTGCTAATAAACATTGTGTTATGTTAAAAAGTCAAGGTTACCATTTGTATAATATGAATTGCTTACCACTTGAAAAAGAGGTTAGCAAGAGACTTAGGGGACGTTTGGTAGGACTGAATCGCAAAGAATGAAAACGCAACAAAGAATGGAATTGCTGAGAAAGGTAATGACTTTGAAGTCTGGGAGTGGATTCTATTGTTTGGCGTGAGTAGGGAATTGAGCATTGGAATGTGCTCGAGAATTGATTCTTCCGTTTGGTATGATAGAGAATCAGTCTTGAGTATGGTCTCTAAGATGTCAAATATTCACCATCCTTATTATTTGATTATTGCAATCTTGTTCATTTTTGTCTAATTTTCTAACTAGTTTACGCTATCAGTTTATTGTTTTTCATCAATTGAAAGATAATATTTTTTTACTCATTAGTTTTATATAACACTTTATCATAAAACCAAAATATTATATTGCTAATATAAAGATGAACATTGCAGCCGCAAAGCAAAATAGCAGGTAACTAAACATGATTTTTTTTTATAAAAGAAAGGTACACCAGTTAACATGAACCACTTGATTCATTACGCCAAATTCATGAAAAGAAACATAAACAAAATGAAATCCCCAACATCAAAATCATTAATGTACCAAAGCCACGCGTAAACATGTTCGTGGAATTATTTGCAAGAAATTTAAAAAGCAATCTCAAACCAAGTTTAATGATAGCAGCTAATTCAAAGAACCATCTTCAAGCATTTGAATGTAGATGACTTTATCTTCTTCCGAACCTCGTAGAAATATATGGGCCTTACTTGCATCACGACCAATGACGTGCATCCCTCTGATACGTTCATGTGTTGTGAGGCCAGGTAATTTCTGTATAACCGTTATGACTTCGTCCAACTTATCAGCAACAATGTCCTGATTAGCACTTGCAATAATTTTTTCTCCTAACCCACCAATAGAGTGTTCCGTT
Organism: Artemisia annua; assembly: GCA_014162995.1. Taxonomy (NCBI): domain Eukaryota; kingdom Viridiplantae; phylum Streptophyta; class Magnoliopsida; order Asterales; family Asteraceae; genus Artemisia; species Artemisia annua. Next base: position 21,361 of record LBNU01012739.1, on the reverse strand, counting down.
TTTTCTGTCAAGTCTTTAGAAAAAGTAAAACTTGAAAAGAAGGTATATAGTAACAGTTACCTTTGTTGGATGAAGAACAAAACGAACAAATTGGGATTCACAGATGAAAGAGGAGCCTTCACTATTTAACTGTGATTTGTACAGTTAATGCCTCGCTTTTTTTTTGGTGAGGATCCCTGAATTTATTGAAAAGCCCAAAACAGATTCTAGTAGGGGGAGTAAAAGCAAACCCGGGATCCATAAAGTTTTGTCTTCAAAGGCAGAGGCATGGATGGGTACTAAGGGAATTTCGTGGCCATGGAAAGAACAAGAAAAGACAGTTCTGATATAAGAATGGGTCATTTTGGTTGGCCCTGGTTACATAATGAGCACCATGAACAAAATATTAGCCCACAAATGAGTTCTAGTACAAGTAATACTGAAGCTCCTGGGTCGTGGTCATCTTCTTGCAGTGCAAGTACCTCCGGAAACACAGATGATCATTACATTAATATATTTGATGTTGACATCAACAACTTGGATGTAGAAATCTCCTGGAACGATTTGATGATCAGAGAACAGATTGGGCAAGGTAACTCGTACATTTACTTGCATTGACATATTTCTCTTCATCAACTAGTCTTAATTCTCGTGCATGTACGGGGCTTGGAGAATAGGTACAACTAAATAATATTGTTTCCGACTATATTTGTTAGGGTTTGAAAGTATGATCAAATTTTGTTTTTAATTACTTGTTATTGTTATTTATATTTGTTAGCTAAAGTGAATTTATAGGATTCAATCTTATTTACTTGTTATTTATGTATGCAGGCTCATGTGGGACAGCATATTGTGCACTGTTGTATGGATCGGTATGTTTTCCATCTTCTCACCAAATAGATCTAGTTAAATAAAATGGTCTCAAAGAGTTATTTGATGCACCCATGGTATCATTAACGTGCCGTGTGTTCAAAGGGACAAATAAAGCTATAAGACATAAATGCACTCATTTTATGCAGGATGTTGCGGTCAAGGTCTTTACCAAGCTACAATATCCTGGTGATGTTATACTATCATTTAGAAATGAAGTAATTGTTCCGTTAGTTTAATATGTCAATTTCACCATATCTTTTTATATGCATGTGAAAAGTCATATTTTGACCTAGAAGTTTGTTTAAATGTAAGGTATCTCGGATGAAAAGGCTTCGACATCCAAATATTTTGCTATTCATGGGCGCTGTAACTTCACCTCAGAATCTATGCATTGTCACCGAGTTTCTTCCACGGTTGGCTTCCTAATCCATATACATATCTGCGTCTGTCGCATGAAACAACTTTTGGACTAATAACAAGTGTCTTTTATCATCGGTTGGTTCATTAATCTCTAACTTATATATCTATGATCAATTTGATGGAAATGTTTAACTATTACCAGCAAATGTCTTAGATATTCTGATGTATTGACAGCGAGTGGAATTTGTGCATCAAAGTCGATCACCCGGTTTCTTATTCTTTTATAGGGGAAGTTTGTTCCAGTTACTTCGGCAAAATACAGCCAAATTAGATTGGAGACGACAGGTTCATATTGCTATGGATATTGTAAGTACCATGCTAGTGATCATCATATTGAAAATGGGCTTTTAGTGATTGACCTCTTAACTAACTATCGTACTTGGTTGGTTTGATGCAAACTAAATATCCATGTTCTAGGAGTACTAAATATCATTGCTTGTAACACTGAAATGCTAGACAGATTTTGTAAGTGAAAAATGCAAAGAATGCAATGTATTATTCAGTTAACCTCATTATGCTACGTACATTATTTTTACCCGGCCCATTCAATGCAACATACATACTATTATGTTTATTTTTTTTTTTACCAAAGTTGCATTAAATAATTTTAAAAAAAATGGAAAAAAAGTGTTCCAGGAAATCGTTAGGAGATGCATGCTTAAGTAAGAAATAGTACCTATGTTTCACTTGATGGTAAAAAAGATGTCTGTTACTGTTTTTGCCAGCTAGTCAAATATAATTGGTTCCTTGCAAAGGAAAACGAAACACACTGATAAGATGAAATGCTTGTTTGTTTCTATAGGCACATGGCATGAATTATCTTCATCATTTCCAACCACCTATCGTTCATCGTGATCTGAAGTCTTCGAACGTTCTTGTTGACAAGAACTGGACTGTGAAGGTATTTGTTTCAGTTATTCTCAAATTATTCTGTTTGCAGTTCTCTTATGAGAGTGATACCAAATCGTTGATCATGATTTGCTTACAATTGAACAAGGTTGGTGATTTTGGTCTCTCTCGTGTCAAACGGGAAACTTACCTGACAACGAAGAGTGGGCGAGGAACGGTACTACAATTTTCTTTCCCTATTAAGGCTCCCTTTCAAGTTTCAACTTTTAATTTTTGCTCCAAATTAAATTAGCTTTGGGTTCTTAAGTTTACAAACAATAGTTACAGCTTTTATTTTATTTTATATTATTTTACTTAAATATGTATTTTATGGGACTTGTGTTGGTCCCTTTCACTTGGTCAATGGTTAACTACAAAGTTAATCTAACCAAGTTCCATGGAATAATGATGCAAAGATTAATAACTAAGTAATACAAACGTAAAAGATAAGAAACAATGTTTTTCAACGTTTAACTCTTTATTAGAAATTAATCAAAAGAATTATACCCAAGTGTTCGCGGAATAAACACTTGGGATTGAAATGACAAGTATGTTTGGTGTTACTCCTCACTAAACTTAAGCTATGCTTAAGTAGCAACAAAAGACCCACTAAGCTATCTTAGGGATGGTTGCTATTTGGAGAGAGTAAAGATTAGTTTGTGAATGTCTAAGCATTAAGTGCACAAACTCCGCAACCTTTACTCTCTCTTATGACTCCTATTTATACACAAGTAATTTACAACCGTTGTGAAAAAGACAAAAGATTACATCAGCCTAGTTGAGACAAAATACTTACGTATTTTGTCTCTGTTACATAAGTCTATTTTGGGTATAGGACAAGGCATCTTTCTGAGGTCCAGTTATGACACCATACTGAACCCACACCATTCAGAGAAAGTTTGACTTTACAAGATACTGACACTCTATGTAGTTTCAAACGTTTCCCGCCTTATCCCGCCTATTCTTCAGGCTTCATGTCATTAATCTTCAGTCTTTAGCTTTTGTTGCTTCAGTGAGGAATAACTTGGGATTCAGTGAGTTATTGTCATCACTCACTGAATCCATCATCTTCTTCTTTGGCTTAGGTGCCAATCACTGAGAATCCGCCTCACTGAATGGAAAGCTTTTCTTCTTAAGCTTGTCCCAAGCATCCTGAAGATGACTCACTGAGTGACTGTTCACTCAGTGACTTGATTGTGTTAAAGGTAGTTAAACACTTAGGTTATTTTATGTTCAAATCCTAGTTTAAGAGAGTTTGGGAATTCAGTGACCCAACAATCTCCCCCTATTTGGATATACAAATAGCCTAAGTGTTAAATGTAATTTGAGAGGACACTGATAAAACAAAACATCATTGTTCATTGATAGCTATTACAGTTCCTAACAAAATAAAAAAAAAATACAAGGATGGAAGGTGTTGCAGCTTCAGATGTTGAGGTGGTAACCAAGTGCCTCAAGCTTAGCTCTTTTGGATCTCAGTACATGTCTTTCAGGATGCGCTTCAATCTTGGTCTTCAGGTCTATGCAGAACCTTACATTTGCAGCAGTTTTGATTGGAGAAGCCATCATGAAGTACATAAGCATAGCCTTAACCCCAGCCTTATCAATATCTGACCATCTTTGAAAAGAAGGGTTCCCAAATTCATCAACGAAGCATAGGCCTCTTTCAGGTAGCTCAAGGACTGTGTTGTTGACAAATGTAACCCCTTCAGGAAGGCTTCTGTCGCAGTCAAGTCCAGGAACCTTGATCTCTGCTTCAGTACCAATTCTTTTCCTTTTCTTTTGAGAGGGCTGAGACGATGCTTCCTGAGATGGGACGGCCTGAATGGCTTGTACTGAAGGTGGCATCAGAGAGGGAATCCCAAGTTCTTTATGTTTCTGGGTTAGGTGATTATAACGAGTTGCGAGGGATTTCATCAGTTTCGGGACCACTATATTGTTTTTCTTTGTAATGATTGGAGCTAGTTCATCGAGCTCAGTGATCCTGAAGTCAGTGATCTTGAAAGGATCTTGCACCTCAAAGTTTTATTTGTCCTGACCCCTGAAGACGGTGACTACTGCCGGATTGGTTTTCACATGGATTTTAACATCAGTGATAGTTTCAGGGATTAATCTCTGCGTCATAATCCATGTGTATCTATCAATGTTCTTTTGCCTGTTCTCAGCAGCTTTCTTCAGCTTAGCATCCCTCTTTTGTTTGAGCTCCGCAAGTTTTGCCTCCTGAGCCCTTTTGAATTTCTCACCACCTTCCCTGTTTACCAATTCTTCAGGGTTGATCCCAAGAGACACATCTTCTTCATTTAGCACTTCAATAAGAGCAGGTTTGCTAATCCTCTCTTCCTCAGCTTCCTTTCTTTCTCTATCCACCCTGTCAAGATATGCTGAGATTTCATTCTCAGTCATCCAATAAGATATCCCATTGATGACATAGGGAATCCTGGATGTTTCAGCAGGGCCACTCCTGACTTCTGAGGGAGTAGGCACCAGGTGAGTGTCAGGCTCCTCGAAAAGCTTCTGTTTGCCTTTGTCCTGTTGCGAGGAAGATGTTTCAGGTTCCTTGTATGAGGATATTGGAGCAACCTGAGCAGGAATATCCCCCGCAGTATGTGACTGAGGTACTTCAGTAACTGGGACTTCAGTGGTAGGAGTAGGAACTTCAGTATTCTCCTCCCCCTCAACTGTTGCGGGAACGTTAGTAAGAGCAAAAGTTGGAGTGTCCACTGCAGCAGAAGAACCTTTGAAGGCCTGAAACATTTCAGACATCATTGCCTTGATATCCTTAGTATCTTGTTGAATGGAAGACACCTTGGATTCAAGGGAGGCCTGAGAGCTCTCAATGGCATACAGGCGAGAGCCAAGAGACCAGGTCACTGAGCTAGATGACTTAGCCCAGTCAGCTACCTGTCGTTCAAGAGTGCTGAAGGAGGTTTGAATTCCTGTCACTGAGGAGTTAAGGGATGGAATATCCAGGGATTTGAGCACGGTGACAAGCTCAAGAAGACTTGCAGTTTGCTGAATGAAGTTCTCAGAAGCCTGAAGTAGTCTGTTATTGAGCTCAGGATCCTCCTTGACAGACTCTCGAATTGTTTCAACCTGATGGACAAGTTTGTTAAAGGATGTAACGAACTTGTTCATGTGGGAGTTTAGGGTGTTCAGGTTGTGGTCAACACCTGATTGCTGTTCCAAAACGTTGTCATGAAACTCTTCAACTGCATTTTTCAGATTGAAGTAATGAACAGCTTGTTCAGTGTGCATCTCAAAAACTTCATCGGTGAACCCCTGAAGAAGAGCTGAGGTAGCCTTCTTTAAAAATTGGATCATATGGCGGCCAGTGAAAGCAACATTAGCATCACTCTTGTCCGAGGAAACAGAAGGTTCATCCTCAGGCTGAGACCCCTCAGGTTGAGATTCCTCAGCAGCGTGGGATGGAGACTGATTAGTTGGTTCAGTAGGTTCATTTATTTGTTCCTCAGTCTCCATGTCATCCCCAGCCTCAAAATATTCCTCTTCACTGCTCTTGCTCACATCGTCATCATCGGAGTCAAGAACAGCCTGAAACATCGCCATAAAATCAATTTCCAAAACCGGATCAGCTAGGTTGTGGTCGCTCCCTGACCCCTCTATTCCGGCAGACTGGGATTTGTCTACCTGGTCCTTAGGGCCAGTTTGCGAGGAATGCGCTTCGCCGTGGAGGGGTGATGGTTCCATATCAGTGGGTGGTATTAATCCCCCTGAGTCTTTGTCCCCAAGTGACCCTTCAGGCACTGATGGGTTTGCTTCAGTGCTATCATTAGGATTAGTGAAAGTATATTCCCTATCAGCGGGTTGTAAATGTCCCTCTGAGTCTTGGGGAAGAGTAGTGGTGCCCTCAGACAAAAGCTTTGATTGGCGAATGTCCTCATTGGGCAATGAGATGTTGGGGTCTCCCTTTCCAACAGGCTTGTTCTGGCCTGTCGAAGATTTAGAGACCTTTCCTCCCTGATGCTTAAGTTGTGATTTACCTGAGCCTTTAGGGGGATGTGATTTGGTGTGGGTCCCCTTCTCAGTAGGGTGGTGCTTTCCTACCGAGGATATAGGACCCTTTTCTCCCTGGGACACTGATTGTGATTTGTCAGTGTCTTTAACAGGATGTGATTGTTGAGTTGTTCCTGACCCTACTAACTTGTTTATGTTAGTAGAGTCATAAGGAGAAGGTTTGCCCGAGGACACTTAGTGTGATGTCTCAGTGCCCTCCGTTGGCGGTTGTTTTGGGGCCAAGGAGTCGGAGATAATCTTGAGGGTGTCAGCGGTCAGGGTTTGTTGTTGTCCCCTTTTCTTGGACTGTGAGACCGAGGTGCCAATGGCGAGTGACTTGGGTTTAGTCACCTTCTTGGACCCTGGTCCCTTCTTTTCCTTCTTAGTTGGAGAAGGCAGAGGTGAAATTTTGTTATCACCCTGAATAGTTGCCAACATATATGTTGTCAGGGCGATGGGTGTGGCCTCAGTAGGGTCCTTAGAGTAGTTTGCCTTATGGAGTACTTCTGGTGCGAATCCCAGAACCTCGGGCCTCTCATAAGTTGACCCTAGTAGATCCTGAAGCACACAGGAAATGAACCTAGGGTAGGACATAAGTCTTTGCCTAGATTTTCCTGTGGTCAGTTTTGTTATGAGGTCTTTGAAGATAATTTCTCCAATATCTATTTTTCTACCCTCGAGGAGACTGAATACTATCATTGCTTGAGTAGCATTCAATTGTTCCGTAGAGGATTTGTTCCCCCCAAGGACCTGAATGACAAAAGTCATCAGGATTCTCCATGGGGCTGGGAACCATGCCTTTAAAATTGGGGCTTTTGACAAAAGGGTCCCTGGAGCCACTTCAGGGTGGAATTTATCATATGGCCCCAGAGTTAGCAATTCAGCTTTTACCTCATCCTCAGTAGGATGGGATTCAAAAGTCTGTGAGTAGTCAAGGCCAGTGGCTTTGACAAAGGACTGATAGGTCAGGGATAGGTGTTTCTTCCCATTGTTCAGTGTGAACGTAATGGTAGCTTTCTTAGGCTCAGTGGGCTTATCCACCACAGCAGTACACCAAAATTCCCTTAGATAGTCAGGGTAAATCACAGACGGAGTTTTTGTGAAAGCTGTGGATAGGAAACAGTTTTGTAAATATTTAACCACGTCTTTGTAGACGGGAAATCCCTCAGGATAAGCAAAGTTTCCTACCACATTGTTTTTGGTCAAGTCCACAACCTCAATCTGGAATCCCACATTAGGTGCGTATGGAATTACTTGAGAAGAAGCCATTTTTTTTAAAAAATTGGTCGGAAAAGGTTTTGGTTATAGTAAAGCGAACACACACAGATTCACAGAAAAATTTTGCAAGAGTTTTGATAGTTTTGAAAGCATGTGTGTGTGTGTTTTGTGAGGGGGGTATTTATAGGAAAGATTTAGGGTTTGAGGGAGTGTGGATGTCAAAGGTGATGTAAAACTGTAATTTTGAATTTTTTGACATCCGCATTAACTCCCACCTTTCCACTCCCCTCGTTTTTCGCAACTGTCAAGATGAACAGTTGCACGCTTATACTTTTTCAGTGTGGCATTAAATGCCAAGTGGGTGATGTGAGGATGATGTGGGGGCCCAAGATGTGGATGCCAGAAGATACAGATAACATATATTCCTATATTAAATGTAAATCCAGTTACCAACCTAGGACATTTACTAACTAAGTGCATAGAGCATTTAGTTAGACATTGAATGTCCTTTAAGTGTCCTGAGGCCCCCTGAACGACAATTCGTTCAGTATGTTAGGTGTGGAATAGAATGTTCGGAGTGTGGGGTAACATTACTCACTAAGGGTAGGTGTTTCTCAGGGACCTTAGAGAGAGTCTCCATCAGGCTGGATATTTTCATCAATGACCTGACTATCAATATCCAACATGCCCAATTCAGCTTTCAGGGGTTTTGTGAAGATATCAGCTAACTGATACTCAGTAGGGATGAAATGTAGTTCAATTTCTCCATTCATGATATGGTCCCTGATGAAATGGTATCTGATATCAATATGTTTGGTTCTTTGGTGGAGCACTGGGTTATTAGAGATGGCAATTGCACTAGTGTTGTCACAAAAGATGGGTACACTTTTGTAATGAATACCATAGTCACTGAGTTGACTTTTCATCCACAGTACATTTGCACAACATGCAGCTGCGGCCACATACTCAGCCTCAGCTGAAGACATGGCCACTGAAGCTGTTTCTTTGTGCTCCAACAGACAAGTTTTCCTCCCAGGAATTGACAGGACCCAGAAGTACTCTTTCTATCCATGTTGCAGCCTGCGTAGTCAGAGTCAGTATATCCCTTAAGATCAAATCCTGAGCACTTAGGATAATACAAACCAAGGTTTGGAGTTCCTTTAAGGTATCTTAGAATCCTTTTCACAGCAGTGAGATGTGATTCTTTAGGGTCTGATTGATAACGTGCACATAGACATACTGCAAACTGAATATCAGGCCTTGTGGCAAGGAGATACATCAGTGATCCTATCATTCCTCTGAACATGGTTTGATTTACTGACTTTCCAGTATGATCAGGACCTAGGTTGTTTGGAGGAACCATTAGGGTTTTGACTGAAGCACAATCACTGAGGTCATATTTCTTCAGTGTGTTTGTGATGTACTTCTCTTGACTGATGGAGATTCCCATATCAGTCTGTCTGATTTGAAGTCCAAGTAAATATGTGAGTTCTCCCATCATGCTCATTTCAAACTGCTTTGTCATTAGTTTCTCAAACTGTTTACAAAGTTTATAACTTGTTGAGCCAAAAATGATATCATCCACATACACTTGGACTAAAATAACATCTTCCTTTATTCTGTAGATGAACAAGGTGTTATCTATCTTTCCTCTGACAAATTTATTTTGGATCAGGAAAGCTGAAAGAGTTTCATACCATGCCCTAGGAGCTTGCTTTAGTCCATAAAGGGCTTTGTCAAGCTTGCAAACATGGTTTGGGGACTCATGGCTTTCAAATCCAGGGGGTTGTTGAACATAAACTTCCTCTTTAAGTTTACCATTCAGGAATGCACTTTTGACATCCATTTGGTATACTTTGAAGTTCATGTATGTGGCATAGGCTAGGAAGATCCTGATGGCTTCCATTCTAGCAACAGGGGCAAATGTTTCTTCATAATCAATGCCTTCCTGTTGATTGTAACCTTTTGCAACTAGCCTTGCCTTGTTCTTAATGACTGTGCCATTTTCATCAGTCTTGTTCTTGAATACCCACTTCATGCCAATGACCATAACACCCTGAGGACACTCGACTAAGGTCATAACATCATTCTTATCAAACTGTTCCAGTTCCTCATGCATGGCATAAACCCAACTTGGATGTTTCATGGCCTCTTTGACACTTTTGGGTTCAATGTTGGATATGAAGGCAACATATAGGCACTCATTGGCTGTGGCTGCAGTGAGTTTGGCAGCCATTCTTCTGGTGAGCATTCCCTCAAAGACAGGTTCACCAACAATGTTGACAAGCGCAATATATTGATGTCTAGACCATTTTTCTTGAGGTCTAGGATATGAGTTTGAGCTTGTTGATGCCTGATATGGTGGAGGTATGGGTTCTTGAGATTCCTCAAGGGTTTGATTTTCAGTTAGTTCAACTTGAATGTTGCTTTCAACAGGTTCCTGAATATCTGGTTTAGTATGAGTTGTTTCATTAGGAACTTGTTGAGATTCAACAAACTCACTGATGGTTGGTTGAGGAAGGTTGTGAGGAAGGATGTAGTATGAGAAGTCAGCATCAACTTGGTACTGAGTGGAGGGATTACTTTCAGGTTGATATTCATCAGGTGGATATCTGGATGAATCATCAATCCTAATCTCATCCACTGAGGAGTTTGAGAACTGAAGGGTCTCAGTGCTTTCATCAAAAGTGATGTGATAGGTTTCCTCAGTTTGTTGTCTCCTTGTGTTAAACACCCTGAAGGCTTTGGAGACAAGTGAGTAACCAAAGAAGTATCCATCATCAGATTTGGCATCAAATTTGCCTAAGTGGTCCTTGTGATTATGAATAAACACAGGACACCCAAACACATGAAAGTAGCTGATGTCAGGGATTCTTCCCTTGAATATTTCATAGGGCGTTTTGTTATGTCTTTTTACGATGATGGACCTATTTTGAGTGTAGCAAGCTGTTTTGACTGCTTCAGTCCAAAAATGCTTTGAGAGGACTGAGCCATTAAGCATAGTTCTTGCTGCCTCAATGAGTGTTCTATTTTTCTTTCAGCCACTCCATTTTGTTCAGGAGTGTAAGGAGAAGAAAATTTTTGTGAGATTCCTTTCTCATCACAAAAGCGCTCAAGGTCCTGATTTTTGAATTCAGTCCCATTGTCAGTTCTAATTTGTTTGACCTTGACATCATTTTGATTTTCTATGTTCCTGACAAAGGACATGATGGTCTCAGCTGCCTGACTCTTTTTGTTCAGGAAGTAAACCCAAGTGTATCTTGAGTATTCATCCACAATAACCAGGGTGTACTTCTCATGGTGAATAGACATTGGACTGACAGGTCCAAAGAGATCCATGTGAAGGAGGTGAAGGCAGCTTTTGATAGAGAAGTTTTGTTTTGTTTTGAAGGAGGCCCTGTGGTGTTTTCCTTTCTCACATGCTGAGCATGGTTTGTCTGTTTGGCAAGGTTGTTAATGTGTTTGAAATTCAGATGAGAGAGTCTTTTATGCCATAGCCAGTTGATTGTCTCACTTGCTTTAGTGAAAAGACAGGTTCCATTCTGATTGAGTGTGGACATGTCCAGGACATACACATCATCTCTTCTTGGGGCAATCAACACAACTTCTTTGTTGGCATTAAAGATGGTTCCTCTCTTATCATCAAATTGAACTATGTATTTTGCATCACATAGTTGGCTGACACTGATCAGATTGTACTTGAGTCCATTTACATAAGCTATCCTTGTAAAAACTATACCATTGCAGTTCACTGAGCCATAGCCTTCAGTGGGAGCTGATGAGTTATCACCAAATACTACCTTGGTCCCTGGTTCTTCTACATATTTGTGCAGATACTGCTTCAAACCAGTCATACTCCTTGAGCATCCACTATCAAGATGCCAAACAGGGTTCCTGGTATGTTTCTGCACAAACAGTGAGCTGGGTTAGTTTTGCTTATTGACCCACTTCTTAGTGGGCTTGGGTCTTAAGGACTTCTTAAATTCACTTATGGACTTGTGATCAGTGGTGGAGTGGACATTACTTCTACAAATTTCACACTAAGAGTTTGAGGAAGACTCAGATGACTGAGAGACTTTTGTTTTCAGTCCTGGTATGTGCTTATTCACATACCTTTTATTCACCATTATTAGACTATTTTAGACCAAAAACTAACGTTCAAAGCCAAAGATATCGTGTTTTTGTGTTTATGACTGTGCAGGTATGGATATTGCTAAAACATCACAAAAAGCAACCTAAAAGCCCAAAAAAAGAGCACGAGATGTGGAAAAGAGTTTGAAAGAGAAGCAAAAGAAGAAATCTACTCATGAAAAGCCCGTGAAGATGAATTATTTCTCAAAGGCTCAAGAAAGTACAAGAGACACTTAATCTAAGCTCATTGATGATTATGAAGCTATAACTTTCTAAATCCGAGCAAGTGATCGCTTTTACATTATTGAAGATCTTTGGAAAGCTCGTCAACACATCACCTCAAAGTTACAAGGACTATAGTCGTGTTTTAGAAAGTTAAGATAGTGTCGTATCTCTAGTTTATGCTTTGTATGAACAAAATTATAAAGACTAAGGGGCTAAGTGCAAAATGTAAAACAAGGGATTAGTCACCTAGACTCCCTTAAATACCCCCCCCATGGCCTCATTTAGTCTTGGTTAGAGTTTTGGTTAGTTGGTTAGAATTTAGTTTATTTTCATGTTGTAGTGTAAGGTTTTAATACAAGCTTTTTATTTCATGTCCAAGTCTTTTACTTTGCTTATTTCCTAGCTTATTTGCATCTCCTTTTCATCTTATTCAAGTTTCCTACTTCTATCTTGATTCAATATAAGCTCATATAAGTCTTGCACCACCTTTGCATGAAAAGAAATTTTCGTGCCTTATGATTATGACTTGAGCTTATTTGGGTTTTGCTAGCTTGTGAGAGCTTTATTTACATTTTTGTTTAGCTTATTTACAAGTTTTAAAGTAGTTATCTTTAGCTTTTTAATCTTTATTTTGAGTCTAAACTAGCTTTTTAGTTACAAGCCTTAGAAATATGTTTTGCTTATTTTGATTAGTTGCGTTTTCTATAGCTTATTTTGAATATTGGTCTTGCTTAATATTGAGTTTAATAAGTTTTCATTAAGTTTTTTATAAAAATTTCACGTATAAAAATATGTCCAGTATGTCATTAGGGTTTACTAGCGAGTTTGAAGTTTATTAGGGTTTAGTAGCGAGTATGTTCCATTTTACATAGCGAGTAAGCTTTTTCTTTTGATCTAGCGAGTTTCATCTTGGCTAGATAGCGAGTATGTTTTTATTTGGAGTCTAGCGAGTTTACATTTTTAAGGGCTTAGCGAGTTTGGTTTTAAAAAAAAGGGTCTAGCGATTTTGTTTTATTTGGAGTCTAGCGAGTTTAGGTTTCTAAAAGTAGCATAGCGAGTATGGTTTTGTAAGTTTAGGATAGCGAGTTTGATTTCATAGTGTGTAGCGAGTTTGGGTTCACTAAGCTTAGCGAGTTTGGTCCACAAGAGTATAGCGAGTTTCAACTTTCTTATACATAGCGAGTTTGTTCTTCTTCAAAACCCTAGCGAGTTTGATTTATTTTACATAGCGAGTTTCATATTTATGGTGTCTTAGCGAGTTTAGATTTTTATTTTCTTTAGTTTTCGAGTCTTAGTCTTTTATTGTCGTGTCTTGTTTATTTCTAAAGCCGAGCTAGGCTTATTGGCACTCCATCGTTCATCGAGTGGAGTTTACTTTTATTTATTTCATACCGTTGCTCTGTCAAATTTTCTTTTGAACTTTTTAACTTAGTTTAATTTTCTTCCGTTAATTAAATACAAAACAACAAAAATATTTTCTTTATTTCTTTCTTTCTTAGTTTATCTCTTTTATTTCTTTTTCGCTTTACTTAGTCTCATGTTTTCTATTCTAGTTAAACGTATTTCTTTTCTTACCGTCCTTTATTTCATTTAAACTTTATGCAAACCTTTCGTAGTATAACTAAAACAAATTCACATCTTTTCAACCCATTCATCTCACATAACTCACGACTTGAGTGACTAGATCAATTTCAACGCTCGTTGGGACAACGATACCTAGTGGTCAAAAGCTTCACCGCTTAGTCTGCTGCAATCAAGTCCTCTTCTACCTTTAATGATATTGTCATGTCCTGATGTGTCATGGGAAAGATCACCACAAATGTCACAACAAGGATACATGAGACAATCAACAGGGTGATGGTCACTGAATCCACAGTGTGTACATGGTTTGAAAGGCTTAGTCTTTGGTTTCAGGGATTGTTTTGATGATGAAGCATACTTATAAGCCTGAGCTTTGTAGTTTGCTTGAGTGACATAAGATATGTGATCAGAAGTCCTATGATCTTCAAGTTTGCAGATCATGCAGAATAGGATTCTATAGCAATTGTCTGTGCTGTGATTAGTGTAATTGCATAACTCACATCTTTTCAGTGGTTTCTTAGTGGGCTTAGGTCTGGATGTACTTGAGGAAGCTGGGGTTATTTCCTTTTCAGGTGGTGATTGTTTTTCAGTGGATTTCAATTTCTCACTCAGCTTCCTAACAAGTTCAGTCAATTGATCAACCTTAGAATCAGTGTTGTTTGGTTTAACCTCAGAGGAGGTGAGAGGTGTAAAGGCTTCAGTGGGGGCTGGACTTGCTTTATTTTGTTCAGAGTTGGGCCTTTTCAGGATCGTTATGTCTAATCCCACACTCTCCTTGGGAGAGTGTTGAGAATAGACAAGAGGTCCTATCTCACAACATGGTTCAGCTCCCTAAAGGACTTTCAATGGGGGTAAAGGAGTTTGGGGTACTGTTTCAGATTCGGTAACTTCCTCAGCACTGCTGGGTTCGTCAGTGACTCCAAGTAACTCCTTAATGGCCTGGCTTTCAGGCATCAAGATCTTTCCAGTGTCAAAATTTGGCATTTTGCCATCAGGACTGAATCTTTCAATCCCGTCTTTTGACTTGGGATTCATCTCTTTCTCAAAAGGTGTGCCAGCTGGCAAGAACCTCTTCTCACTAGAAGATTCAGTGAGTTGGTCCTCTCCCAGTATCTTCCTATTAGCACTAGGAATGAGGCTGACAGTTTCATAGAGTCTAGGGTTTTTCTTGGTCCAAATTTCTATGACATCCTTTTCTTTCTTAAGTTCGTCTTGAAGAGCATGATTTTGTTTAACTAACTCAGAGTTTTGAATTTGAAGAGTGACATTTTCAAGTTTTGTTTGCTTTAAGGCAAGAAGTTCATCTCTACACATATTTAATTCAAAAGCAAGTTTGTTGTATTTGGAAAACAAATTTAATCTTTGCTCTTGAACATACTTAAGATCCACATTGATATAATTCAAGTAAGATTGCCAATCAGAATCATCATTCATAGAAAGTAAGATATTTACCTTCTTCATTGTGATGTTGACCCATTCACCATTTCTGGCACTGCTTTTGCCCACTACAAGCTTGTTGTCTTCTGAAAGTGCCATCAGTGCACTGACATGAACTTCTTCATCTTCTGAGGACACTTCTTCCTCATCCCAGTCATAAGTTTCAGCAACCAGCCCTTTGTTTTTCCCTTGAGTGGATTTAGGGGCCTGAGGTGCTTGAGTAATTGAGGGAGATGCCTCAAGAAGTGCAAGCTTTGCCTTTGCCTTTCTATACTTAGCTTCAAAATCCTTTTGAGAACTATTCTCAGTATTGTTTTGAAAGTATTGAGGAGACTGAAACATTTTTGGTTGAAATTTTGTTCATGAGGAATTGTTTCCTAAAAACTTGTATGAGGGTTCTGAGACTGTTTTTGAGAAACATTCTTTTGCAAAATGACCCTTCTTTCCACATTTAAAACACTAAGTGTTTTCATTTGCTTTGGCTTTTGAAAAAGTTTTGTTTCTACTAATAAAACGTTTTGAGTTTGCAAGGAGTGCTCTTTCTTGAAATTCAATTTGTAAATCATTTAAGTACTCCTCACTGCTCCTTTCATCAGGCTCATCATCCGAGTTTTCTTGGAAATCCTGCACAATACCATTAGAATAGAAGGCAGTTGACATGGGTGGACTATTCAGGGTCTTCTTGAATTCTTGAGCTTTAGGGTATCTTCTAGAGATTAAATTATCCTTGTAGAGAAATTTCCCATAAATCTCAGTGAGCTCAAGATTTTGAAGATGGTTGGCATTTCTTAGACCCTGAGAGAAGTTTAACCATTTCTCAGGGAGACAGTTGACAAATCCAACATTGATTTCATGCTTAGACAGGGTGACACCATCATTGGTCAATTCATTCAGAAGAGTTTTGTAACGGGTATAGGTCTCTGAGAGACTTTCAGAGTCTTTGGCCCTGAAGGTGTTGTACTCAAGTTTCAGGTCCATGATCCTGTTTTCCTTGGTATCTGAGGGGCCTTCATAACTATGAACCAAGTCAGTCCAAGTCTGCTTTGCAGTTGAACAACTGATGACTGATTCCATTATATCATCAGGGAGACAAGATATAATGATGCTTTTCAGGCGTTGGTCTTGATTAACCACCCTTCTCTCATCAGAGGTCCACTGAGCTTCAGGTTTAACTAAACCTTCAGCAGTTTTTGTGACATATGGACCCTCATTAACCACCCTTCTCTCATCAGAGGTCCACTGAGCTTCAGGTTTAACTAAACCTTAAGCTTCCATCCCAGTTAAGTAGCAAAGCATGCGCTTTTTCCACTTGTTGAATTTTCCAACTTCGATTCGGGGAGCTGTAGCATTATAGCTTCCTCCCTTTTTATTGACTAGTTGGGGTACATCATTATCAGCCATGGTAGGATCTTGATTTGAAAAACTTCTGAGCACTCTGTTGTTTTGAAAGTTTTATAAACCAGAGGCTCTGATACCACTTGTTGGTCCTTTTCACTTGGTCAATGGTTAACTACAAAGTTAATCTAACCAAGTTCCATGGAATAATGATGCAAAGATTAATAACTAAGTAATACAAACGTAAAAGATAAGAAACAATGTTTTTCAACGTTTAACTCTTTATTAGAAATTAATCAAAAGAATTATACCCAAGTGTTTGCGGAACAACACTTGGGATTGAAATGACAAGTATGGTATGGTGTTACTCCTCACTAAACTTAAGCTATGCTTAAGTAGCAACAAAAGACCCACTAAGCTATCTTAGGGATGGTTGCTATTTGGAGAGAGTAAAGATTAGTTTGTGAATGTCTAAGCATTAAGTGCACAAACTCCGCAACCTTTACTCTCTCTTATGACTCCTATTTATACACAAGTATATTACAACCGTTGTGAAAAAGACAAAGATTACATCAGCCTAGTTGAGACAAAATACTTACGTATTTTGTCTCTGTTACATAAGTCTATTTTGGGTATAGGACAATACTACTTTCTGAGGTTCAGATATGACACCATCCTGAACCCACGCCATTCAGAGAAAGTTTGACTTTACAAGGATATTGACACTCTTTGTAATTTCAAACGTTTCCCGCCTTGTCCCGCCCATTCTTCAGGCCTCATGTCTTTAATCTTCAGTCTTTAGCTTTTGTTGCTTCAGTGAGGAGTAACTTGGGATTCAGTGAGTTATTGTCATCACTCACTGAATCCATTACCTTCTTCTTTGGCTTAGGTGCCAATCACTAAGAATCCGCCTCACTGAATGGAAAGCTTTTCTTCTTAAGCTTGTCCCAAGCATCCTGAAGATGACTCACTGAGTGATTGTTCACTCAGTGACTTGATTGTGTTGAAGGTAGTTAAACACTTAGGTTATTTTATGTTTAAATCCTAGTTTAAGAGAGTTTGGGAATTCAGTGACCCAACAACTTGAACCCACAACCTCTTGGTTGGAGGACATAATTATCTCATCGGTACCATTAGGCTCGATGCCTTTTTTGTAGCTGTAGTTACAGTTTTTTGGTATATTCAAAACTTTACTGTAAGTTACAACACCTCTATTGCTGATAAATCTTTCGGATAATAACCTCATATTGGTATTAAAACAAGTGTCCTTAAGGTATGATTCATTAAATCTAGCATGATAATCATCATTTTATAATAAATATTTTGGAGTTTTGTTAGCCCCAATGGATGGCTCCATAAGTTATTCGTAATGAGCAAGCCGATGAAAAGTAAGCCCGTATCTTGTTCTTTTCATGTTGTCCCTTATGGACTTTAACATGAGTCGGGTTGGGTCAAGTTAGGTTTTTAAGTTAAACACTTGTTGGAAATATGTAGATCTGATGTATATAGTTATGGTGTGGTATTATGGGAAATCAACACTAGAAAGATCCCTTGGGATGATCTCAATTCGATGCAGGTTCGCCTTTCTTTTCATCTCATTATATTATTACTGTTTGAAACAAACCAAAAGGTTGACCTCAAAAGTCAACAAGATTCAAAATGCAAACATTTGTGATTATGCAGGTTTGTATATAACAGTTGGTCGGTCAAAACAATTACAGGTTATCGGAGCTGTAGGATTCATGAATCAACGGCTAGAGATTCCGAATGACGTCAATCCCGAATGGGCTTCTCTTATCGAAAGTTGTTTGTCCAGGTTTATCCCTTGTTTAACTTTTGTAGCGACATATGATTGAATGACATCATGATATCCATAGTTATGGGTTCTCTTTTTTAATAAATTGTATGTGTGTATCTCGAGTAAAACTACAAAAAAATAGATGTACAATTTTAGCTTTCAATGGAAAATATTCATCCTAAGCTATAATGTTGATCTCATGAAGTAATGTAACAACTTTCTTTCTTTTTCTTACTTCCAGCGAACCACAATTTCGTCCAACATTCCAAGAAATCCTTAGTATGCTGAGAGACTTGATGAAGAAGTTAACGATCCTACATAGAGATAAAAAATCATAAGCACGCTTTTTGATATATAAATGGGTCGCCTTTGAAGTTGTCTCTTGCTCTTTTTTTAACTGTTTTTTGTGTGTGTGTAAACTACAGTCATCAAGTATAATTAAGTTTGCAGTTCGAGTTATGATATGTTGATAATGAAATTCTTAATTAGCCACGGTTGTGATTGCCGGCTACACATATTGACCATAGCTTTGAACTTGCACTTTATATTTGCGTCTAGAGCTACCCAAAAAAAGTACATAATGATTTAATGACATGGGAACTTGCAAATCCTCAAGGATATTTGAGCAATCACGAGAATGCCAATTCAAGTTATAAAGCAATTTCAAGCCCAAGACTACTACTTGGTTGATCAAACCCTTATTCAAACCCAAATTACTTAATCATAAGACAACACTTATAGTTCACCAGCACTACACTTCAGAAAAATCGATAAGTGGAAAAAAGAAAGAGACAAAGAGACTAAATAAACTAGCTTGACAAAGGCTTGGAACATACCATGATACGGGTATTACATGTCTGTGGTTGATGGTACAAGACCTTGTTAGGGCTTCTGGTTGCGGCAACGAGGTTCACATATGAAAATTCACTGTATGTTTAGATGAAAGCGCTTGATTGAAGATCCAAGAGTTTTTTGCTTAACCATGGTTTCCATCTCTTTTGTCGACTTATCCCAAAGATGCTTAATTATCACCTTTTGATGTGCACAGAGAACCCACAATAACAATATCAATTCCATCATGAAAACATGAATTCACACATAAATTCAAACCGGTAACTGTGTTCTGAACTCTAAACACAGCTGAAAAGCTTCTTTGAAGGACACCAAGAGAAAAAGATGATAATATTAGTATACTGTAGCTGAAAACTCGCATTATATAGTGAAAGGTTGTCCCCACTACGACATCACATTTATCGCACAAAACTTACGTTATCATTATCATGTTTACAACATGAAATCTCCATCAATCACATAATCAAGCATTACTTCTGATTTAAGAATATCATATGAAACTATAAAAGGTATCACAAAGCCTGAAGAAACTGAAAAATATATCAAGATATCCAAACTACGCGATAACATCACATACGTTGCACAAAAATTACGTTATCATTATCATGTTAACAGGTAATTTCCAACTACCACTTACTCAACCATTATTTCTGATTTATTATCTTACAAAACTTTAAAAGATAACGCCAAACCTGAATAAACAAAAACACACATTAAGATATCCAAATTACATGGTAACCACACCGACAACGATCTTAAAACATAGACTCAACTATCACAACAGATTCTGAATAAGTACTTTTTTTTTTTTTTTTTTTTTTCTTTTTTTTAATTTTTTAAGGTCTTACTAGCCCTCTTACTCTTATCAGTGCGTAAGAGGTGGTCAATCGTTTTGCTTATTTGTTTTTTTCTTTTGAGTCAGACCTAGTTAGATATATAACATCTTACTCAGTAAGATGTGGGGGACTTGTCTTACTGCCTCTTACTCGATAAGAGATTGAAGACTCGTGTTAATATAATATATTTGATGGTTTATTAGTTATATTTATGATAAAAAGTCTTGTTTCAAATTTACATAAGTTACTTAAATAAATTGCAGAAACAAGCACTTAAAATCATTCGGACAATTATACAAAAACAAACAACATTATTTCGTTCAGATTTAGACTTTATAGCCACCTCTTACTGGTAATAAGTGATAGTCAGATTCATACCTGAAACATCTTAATGAAACAAACACACCCTAAGGGTCGCCACACCAAGAACGATTCGAACACCACGTTGCACAACATTATTCAGTTTCATGTAGCATTCTATATAAAATGATAACTTATGGTCGCACTCTAGAATCACTAAAAACCCATATAATGCAAACTATCGCCATTAAAAATGAAAAGAATACCCATGTTGTGGCTATCCTGCATGCATAAAACTTTTTGATTTTACTATCCACATAATCCACATGATATCAACATCAACCACAACCTAAAAACCAGCATTCAGTTGTAAGAGATAGACCCTTGATGAACTTTGTAAATCAAAATACGATAAAAAAAACTAAATTTAAAGAACATAAACTGCAAAAACTAAACACATTCATGAATCGTCAATTCAAATCCTTTTATACAAACCTGCCAAACCTCCTTTACTAAAACTCCAAATTGCACAAACATAAAACACCTAATGTACCAAGAAACTCCAAACCTGCGATAAACAAAACACAAAACAATTGAAATAAATCACAGGGTTACACTTTCCAAACCACATTCTCAACTCACCTACTTTCACCTCTAATTGAAAACAAAGGACTGCTAAGCAAGTACTTTTATACCATACAGTTGCCAGCACTCCAAATCCAAGTTTACCTGCAAATCACAATCACGTTTAAAAGCTAAATCTTCCAACAGTGATCACATATTAAACTCATAACAAAGATTAAACAAAACACAAATTGCTACAAAGCATATAAAAGAAGTAATCATAACCACACATCAGACCTGTCACAAAAATTAAACAAATACAAAGACATATTAACAAATCCGCAAACTAAAAAAATGAACCGACATACCTTACGTTAATGAATCAGATGAAAACAAAACCTTGCAATCAATTCTTCAAACACAAAAATCTTAAACACCTATGAATCTCTGAGATATAACCCAACAACAACTAAAGTGTGTGTTTAGAAAGAGAAACGACGGACTAAAAGCGAACAAAACCGACTGCATTTGCACATAGTTGTAGCATTGATATAATGAATGATGCGCGTGGATTGCAACACGCACTACGTTTTACCTCTCGAGGGATCTCGAGAAGCTTGCAATCCCCACCAGGCAGTGTACCTGGCCGATGTAGTATAGTGAAGTGGCAAGTACCGGGGGATTGATCGTTCTCTCACAGGGAATAGTGTTCGTTAGGCTAAAAACTACTCTAATCTAGGTCTAAGGGTGGAGGAAGATTCTTTTTGTATTTTTTATATTTTATGAAAACAGTAAAATCTCTGGTTTGGGAGGATAGGGCGGAATTAGTTGCTAGTCAACTAACCCAAATTATCTACTTCTAAGCTACTTATATTTTTGTATTTTTTTGTTTTAGAGAAAATCAGTGGTA
>LBNU01012738.1:17659-45103 GCA_014162995.1 Artemisia annua | reverse complement strand
GTTTGGGGAACTTTATCATTTAATTTTTTGATAAGGTCTTGGTTGTTAATCCCATTCATGAATCCTGAAATTTTTAGTATTTCAGGACACGCCTTGACGTGTATGCATTCGTCTTTGAAGCGCTCCATGAAGGCGCTCGTGGATTCCCCTTGGCGCTGTTTAATCCTGGCCAATTCTACTGGGTCCTTAGCGCACTTCTTTCTTTGTGTGAAGTTCAAGCGGAATGCTTTCCGCAACTCTTCATACCCCTTTATACTTCTTCGTGGAAGTTTGCTAAACCAAGTTCGCGCATTCCCCACCAATGTGGAATTAAACATATGGCACCACACAGGTTGTGGCCAATTTTCGATGCCAGCAGCGGATTCGAAAATTTTTAGGTGATCATCAGGGTCACCCGTTCCATCATATGTTTTAACATTGGAAGGCATGCGCCTTTTCTTGTAGTCTGAATAATCGCTGATGCGCTTTGAGAACGCATCAACCTTTTGGCGACGCCAAGGAAGGGATATGTCCTCGTCCTCTTCCTCGCGACGTCTTCCTCTGGACTTCCAGTGTCCCGTTTCTTTATCCTCGTTGTCCGAGGAGCTGCTCGAGGAAGAATCGCTTCTTTTACGGCGCTTGCGCCGTTTTTCATCGGAGTCCGAGCTAGAAGGGCTTTCGCTTGGGAAAAATCGTCTCCTAGGTTTGTCGTAAACTCTTCTGCTTCCAGTTCTAGAAGAGCCTTCGCTTGGTGAGCGTCGTGGTCCGAGTCTATCGTGGACTCTGCGACTACCTAGCCTAGAGTGGACGTTAGTGCGTCGCTCATTATCCTCGTATTCCTCCGAGTACTGCGAATTAGATGTTGTACCGAGCCTAGAGTGGACATCAGTGCGCCTCTCGTTATGCTCGCACTCTAGGTAACGCGGTGGGGATGTTCCATTGAAGTCATGCCGAGCGTGTAAGTTCTGGCTCAACCTTCTTCTTGCCTCCTCTTGGAGGAGGTTGGTCAACGTTTCGTAATTTTTGGATACAAAATTTTTTAACGTTGACTCCTGAGTATCTTCTTCCAGCGCGACGATATTTTCTTCCAAAGCAGTCCCCTTATCTCGGTTAGGCGCGCCTGGCGGCACAGTGTTGTTCACTGTGGGTACCGTTTGATGGGGAGTGTTGAAGAGGTTTCGCTGGAGATCATCAGTGTTTGGGACCACCGTGGTGGTTTGAGTCGTTTCTGCGGGTAACTCTACCGTTGAAAGAATTGGGGGTAGTCCCGGTTCCTGGTGACTAGGCGCACTGGTTGTTCCAGTGGTTTGCCTGGAGGTTAAGTCCTGATAGTTCTTCCTCTGGGGGTCACCACGTGTCTTATCCAACAGCGGAGTCCGCTGATTTAGGTTTTTATGCTTTGTCATCCTAGTTCTTAGTGTAGGGTCCCACGGATGGCGCCACTTGTTGATTCAAAAGTTGGGCGTTCCTTGTTTGGGTTCCTGTTCTCGTACCAATTAGATCTTAATGCTGTTGAGACCTGCGCACTAAGAAAACAACAGACACCGTTAGGCTTATCGAGGGATTGTTTCCCCCGATTATCCTCCGGCGTGAGAGTAAGTAATCGAATTAAGGGTTGTGAAGAGTTTAGGGTTTTTAAATCGTACCTTGGACGAGAGCTATGATGTCTTATTTATACACACGTAACCGATAAGGTTACGTGTTCCTCACTCTTCGGTATGTCCCGCGTATCGCGGGTATTTGATATACACTCCATAATTAGGAGATATCCTTATCAAATCTATAAATAATTATTTCCTTGTGAGCCCAAACCGTCTAAATGGTAGTCCATTTATTGTTATGGCGGCCCACACGTGGTGGGTTTAAATGTTAGTAATGTCTACTAATCGGGTTCGTGACCCGAATATGGACTATACGTCATCATTGAGCTTTAACAATAACTTGTATCCTGAGCCCCAATAAACCTGCGAGTTGGTAGACCATAAACATTTTCATAAAATAAGGCTCTTTCTGATTCTTAGAGTGTGACGTATATTAAGCTAAAATAATTACTGAAAACCTTTACTCTAACATTTTGACAACGATTCAATCTAACGTTTTCATTTCTTATGACATTTAAAATCCCAACCCTACATCATATGATCATAGTTATTTGGCTAGCCATTAGGCCAATTTTCACTTCTCGCGACGGAACACTTTTAGCGACTACGGATGTAGTCGCTAAAGGTCCGCTACAAGAAAAAAAAAGTCAGTTTCCTGATACCTTCTTTGACCAAAACTTTTAGCGAGGGACATGTCGTCGCTAAATGTTCGCTAGACGAAAAAAGAAGTGCATATAAAATCTTTGACTTTGACTCTGACAAGCAACGACTTTGCAGTAGCTATAAGTTTCGTGACGACCAGAATTTTAGTCATGGTCAAAATTTTCTTTCCCGCCGAAGGAAATTTACCCGCCAAACCTATAACGACGACAAATGGTCGCTATAGGTTTGAGTGACTTAGTTTAATTGTTTAAATAAATTTAAAATAAATATAAATGGTTTAAAATTCATTTAAAATGATTTAAATTAAATTAAATTAAAAATTATTTAATTAATTATAAATGAATTTAAACTAATTATAAATGACTATAAAATAATTCATTTATTTATAAATGATTTAAATTGATTATAAATGAAATAAAAATTTAAATCGATTATAAATAAGTTAAATTAATTATAAATGATTTAGACATGAGTTAAATTAATCTAAAAACCGTTTGCTTTAAACTAGTAATGTAGCTCTTGTTATAGATTGATCTACTCGACCTATTTACTTGGTGCATGCCATTCCAATGGTATGCATACCCATTGTTGTTGAACATGACATAGACCCGTCTCTTGGTGGGTCGAACCACACCGACAAATACTATTTTGATGGGCTATGCTGTCTCATTTACGCATGGAGTCAGAAGTCGTTCTTGAAAAATTACTTTACATGTGTAATAGCACTCAACCTAATTTGATCACTGCTTAATGAGATCATGTTATTATTATTATTATTATTATTATTATTGTTATTATTATTAAATTGATCGTAATTTTAAATACTAAATCCTTCGTAAATCGTATGTGTCATAAATATTAAGCTGCAACAAGGGTTATTGAGTGTATCCACGAGATTACGTATAACATATATAAACACTCCTTATTGTTAAGTACTAAAAACTACGTAAACATACATGTTATAAAGATAAGGCTAAAGCACAAGTCTTAGGGGGTGTTTCTTTTTTACTTAATGGGAAAAGATAGTGAAACCCACTAATTTAATATTATTATTTTGTTAAAAATGACTCACTTTTTCAACTAATGGGTCTATATCCCCAAGGCAAAAAATTTAAGCCCCTCCTCAATAAGATGTTCAAATAGGTGTGGGCTCCACACATCCTCTTAGCTAACAAAAAAAGAAACAACCCCTTAATGTCTTATGAGTGTATGCACGTGCTTGATTATAACGTATATAAAAACATACTTTCAAACCCGAACAGATATAGTTAAAATAATATTATTAGTTGTAATCATTGTCTGATATCGTACGTGCACGGGCATTAGAGTTATTTAATCTTATTTTTATGTGTAGATGTATATAATTAATTGGGTTTTGCTAAAAATGCCCACTGGGCAATTGTTAACAAAATAAATATGAAAAAAAAAAACCACTAATTATTGTAGTTCATTTATTGTGCATTAAATACATAATTACTTTAAATATAAAAATAATATGTTATTTAAGGTAATTTGTATGTTCATTAATTGTGCATTAAATATATAATTTTTAAATAAAGAAATAATTTGTTATTTAATTTGGGTTATAAATTGCCCATTGGGTATTTTTTATCAAAACCCTAATTATAATTTATATATTTACTTTTTCACTTTTTTTTTTTTTTTTTTTTTTTTTTTTTTTTTTTTTTTTTTTTTTTTTTTTTTTTTTTTTTTTTTTTTTTTTTTTTTTTAATCAATGATTGGAACAGAGTGTATTGAATGAAAACTGATATCATCCAGCGCAGCACACGACCACAACCGATCCTTTAATTTTGCCTATGTTTTATGGACTCTTTAGTTTTTTAATGCAGTATTTAGTTATTTATTCGATATATGAGTTTTCAAATAATTTTATTGCTAATAGTATTTAGTTATTTTTTTAAGTGATTTGCTAATAGATGCCCACTAGACACCTTTTAATATGTAAATACAGTAAACCTCTATAAATTAATAGTATTTGGACCAGGATATTTTATTAATTTAACGAGATATTATAATATCGATAAATTAATAATTTATTAATTTAAAGAGGTTTTACATATGGTCTTTAAATTTTCAAGTGTAATATAATAGTTACAATGTATACTCGTTAGAGATGAAAGATACATTTGAAAAACAAGTTCTAATTAAATATTTTTGAATTTATATTTGCACTTTATGAAAATAACATTGACACTTTTTGTTGCAATACGAGAAGACAACACACTAACACGTTAATGTAATAAGGAGATTTTGAGATAAACTCAATGCAGATTTGAAGTTCAACAAAAAATAACAAGTGACAATAAATTTATTTTTTACTAAATACTTTTAGGATTTTGACGTGTATCTCTCACACACACATATATACATATATGTGGAATTTTTAGTAATTATTAATTTATAGTTTCGTTGGGACTAATATATATACACTAGAGTTTCAAAAAAATTATTATTTTTATCGATTGGGGTACAAATTTGTACTGGTCCCAAGTTGGGACTGGACAAATTATTAATTTTATCGAGGTTATTAATTTATCGAGTATTAATTTATAGAGGTTTTACTGTAAATGAATTTAATGTCTAGTTAATATATTAAAACTTTCTTTTTACACTAAAAATGCATTTAATAAACCTTAATTAAACTTATAATTTACTATAACTAAATATTATTTTCAATTGAACACAGTTAAACTTTTCATATATTTATACCTTTTAAAATGCACAGTGAGCACCCGTAAGCAAATCATTTTTTTAATGCAGTATTTAGATTAAGTAATGTGTATATGTTGTATACACTATGCGAACATGTTTTCATAACAGTAACTAATTATAGTACGATATTATGACTGAAATACAGATTGGGATTGAGAGAAGAATGAGATGAATCAGTAAAAATACAAGAAAAGAAAAAGATGATTATACATGATTAAAACAAAAACACAATAAATAAAAGATCACAATTCTACTAACCTCATTTTGGTTTAAAACTTGTTCAACAATAACATTCATTTTTTGATAATTCATTTTCATCAATTATTAACTATCAAATATGAACTAACACAATAATTAAAAGAAGTTGTAATATGGTGTTTTATATAGTAGAGTTTGTGGGTGAATTTTTAGAAAATATTAATGTTGGGATTAAATATAAAAGAAAGTTACCTCCTTTTACTTTTAGAAATTACATTAATTAAAAAAAAAATGTCATGCATATTTTTTGTGTGAACATTGTTAAAGTAAATATTTCATTAATTCAACATCTTTTGAAATTTTTATGTGGGGAAGTAAAAAAAATATTTTTAAGTTTTAAAAGGTCATTTCGGGGATTGAATATTACTCAAGTCTTTTAAGTTTAATTAAAACATTTTTGTTTTATATATAGTAGAGATATGAAAAGATCTACACAATTATATAGTTCCCTAGGGCTTGAGTCCCCGTTTTTGACATGCAACAATGTATGATCATGTGTTTTAATAGCAAGGATGGTATGGCATAGTAGGAAAAAAAAAGAAGTAATATAGTTGACTTGAAAGCATTTTATACTGGGTTGACCATATAAATTGTAAGTAGGTTGAGTTGAGCTTGATCAGGATGCTGTTAGGCTAAACTCGTTGGATAGCTTCACCATTATTTTTTTGGGTACGTTTAATTTGTCACTGGAATGAGACATTGCAGATGTTTTGAAACCTCAACGAACTTGAGCATGAGCTTGACGAAAGTTTGTTCCAATGAAGATTAAATAAAGTCAAGTTCCAATTAATTAGTTCATAATCGTTTGCAGCCCTTGGTCTCAACAGCATTGAATTGGAAACATTAAAATTTCCATTAGCAAGTTGGCTTAAGAATTTTCAAACCGAGTCATAGAGGTCGCAACAACGTTAAATATTGTATATCTATAATGTTTCATTGTCTAACAACTAACATGTTCACGAAATTCAAAAGGATTATGTGTGTAAGCTAAGTGTGCTTCATCAATTCACGTCAAAAGCTTGTAGATAAACATTTTATAATTTTCGTTTAGCTTATGTTATCGTCTTGACTTGGAACATTTTTTTCCGCATGTACATTGTATATTAAGTAGTCACACGGAATGGCGGAGCTAGAAATTTTTTTGTGGGTGGGCCGAAACAAAAAATTTCCTGAAAAAACATTAGATGGGAGGGCCGAGATGAAAAAAATCTTTTTTTAACACATGAAATCGCAAATAAATACAATAACGGGCTTAGGCCTAGGGGGCCGGGACCCTTCCCGGTCCTCATTAAGCTGCGCCCATGGTCACACTCACACGTATATTTCTACATAAAACAAAACGACTCAATTTCAGCTTGAGCTGAAATGACAAACATATTGAACCACCATCTTGTGGCTGGTTGGCTAATCCAGCGAAGCCAAACTTAACTTCAACCCGCACGAGTTCCATAATGGTAAACAAATTGACCACAATTTCTTATTGCTCCTTAGATTAGCCATATATTGAAGAGAATGATCATCGGTCTACCAGTTTGAGTATGTTTAGGGTTCAAGTTCCGTTGTCAAAAAGTCAAAAAACGTCACTAAGAAAACACTACGTTATTAAAAAGAAAAATGGTAGCTAAGGAAGGAGGAATTGCACGACCGCACAGGTATATATGAGTGCGACCTGTGCATAGGATGACGAATAAGAGGGGACTTTGTATTTTCAATTTTTAAATTCAGTTTCTTTCAAAAAAAAAAAAATAATAAAAAAAATAAAATAAATAAATAAATTTGGTTTATACATGATTTTAGTACCTATTGAACATAAAAAAGAACGTATGATTAAACCATGTAATTCGTAAACGATTTTACTATCCTAACGAAGAGTTAAGTTTGTACTGGTATGGATGTCTCTATCTTTCAAGCTCTCGTTCGTATTGGCTATTTAGACCCTAGCTTTCACATGAACTCAACGACCTCTTTATCGATACGAAGTACGAGTAAGCCAAAAGTTCTTTATAGATCCAATTTTTACCATAGAACTCATCAAGCAATCTTAGCCACTTATTTTTTTATCAAAATAAAAAAATAAACTTTCACCCTTTTTTTAAAACTTAAATATTTCGCAAACCGTAAATCGTCAAGCTATAAAAAAAATACCATCGCGACGAGAATTAAATTATCTTTCTATAGACATGCATTGTTATATACTTTCGACGAATTTTTTTTTCGATGAACTTTTTTTGTTTCGCCCAGAAAAATCATATATGATTCGTAAGAATCATATATGATTCGATTTTAACAAATCATATATGATTCTTACGAATCATATATGATTCGTAAAAATCATATATGATTCGTAAGAATCGAATCATATATGATTTTTATGAATCATATATGATTCTTTCTGGGCGGAAATTAAAAAAAAAAAGTTCGTCGAAAGTATATAACAATGCATATCTATAGAAAGATGATTTAATTCTCGTCGCGATGGTATTTTTTTTGTAGCTTGAAGATTTACCGTTTACAAGATATGTTGTTTTGAAAAAAAAGGTGAAAAATATAAATGGGTGGCTATGATTGGTTGATAGGTTCTATGGCATGTATGGGTTCTTCATGGATCTCAACTCGTACGAGTAATTGACTAATGAGAAAACTCTCTTCTGTATGGTTTGAAGTAGCTTTAAAAAAATGGTTTAAAAGACGTACATCCAGATATTTCAAATGGCCTAAATAAATTAAATGCAAGCGATTCCTTGATTAATTGTTTGCTTCGCAAGTAACTTTCAATACAATTCTTGAGAATCATATATATATAAAAAGTATGAAAACGAATTGTTAGGATCGGTTCGAATTATTAGAAGATAAATTTGGGTGATTCGATTCCTTATATACTAGAAAACAAAAACCGAATCAGACTCATCCATTTAAGCACTCGTATTTATTTTTATTTTTTTTTCGAAACAAAATTTGACAATAACGTTTTAATCAGCCTCTTTTTCAAGTCATAGAAAGAAACAACAGTAGAATTTGGACAAAATTGACAATACATGGCTTATCTATGTCATATATCCCTCCCATAGTGACAAGTGATCCATGAACGTGGTGTGTTTTCTTCCGACCATTATAACCTCGCGTAGTTAAAGTACCACCTTTTCTAGAATTGGATAAAAATATCTAAGGTAATAAAGTATATATATAATATATATATATATATAAATATTATATATAATATATATAATAATATATATATATATATAAGGGGGCTTTATTTCAGAACCCTGTTAAGTGCGGAACTGCGAGAACTCCAATTTAGCATAGAAAACAGCATGTTCAAATAAACATGTATGTTTTATTACATACACCTTAATACACATGCATGTGATTAAGGTGTATGTAAGAAAACGTATATGTTTTATATGAACATGCATGTTTCTAATGCATAATTGAAGTTCTCGCACTTAACAGGGTTATAAAATAAAACCATTGTGCTTGATTTGTTGCACTTACATGTTTTTATATGAACAGTGTATGTTAGCATGTATGTGTATTAAGGGTATAAAGAAAACATACATGTTTTATATGAACATGCATGTTTTCTAATGCAAAATTAGAGTTCTCGCAGTTCCCGCACTTAACAAGTTCTGAAAATAAAGTTACACTAATATATTATATATATATATAATATATATATATATTATATAGTAATATATATAATATATATATATAGCTATATTATATATTATAAATATTTGTTCTATTATTTTTCTTACGCGTTTTATTTGTTCATCATAGAATTTATAATTTTTGTCAATAAAACTGTCTTTCGTGGACAATGTTTTGAAAAATGAACCAGCTTCCTTTTTGGTTGACTGGTTCAACCGATTTAACCGTTTTAAAAACCGAATGCGTGATACATGATAAAGATAATGTATTATATATGAACAAAATAATGAAAGCTACAATAAAAACATCAATTTAGTTCAAGAAAAATGATATAAAATGAAAAATTGAAAAGCAAAAAACTGCCACAAGTAGCCTAACTCTCTTCACCTACTCTACTAATTGTATTAAAAACTGGTTTTATTATTAACTCGGACGAGCTTTCATTTCACAGTTCAACCAGTTTTAACCGATGGTTCAACCAGGTTTTTTCTTTAAACAGGCTTCCAATCACCCAACCGGTTCATGTCGGGTCAACCCGGGTTTAAAAACATTGCTGACGAACTCATATTTTCAATCCATATTTCTCCATCATTATTCATCTTTTTCATTTTTTTATTTCTACTCATTCAAAACCTCAGCTAAAACCTCATGATCTTTCTCGTACAAGCTTTTTTTCCTTCCATTTGTGCATTCAAAGGTGTATATTTCTTCATCTAACATAAGGTACTAGCGAAAAGACAAAGTAAAAACCAACTAAAAACGAAGATATGTTACTTCGTTGGTTCATCTGTTTGTGTCTGATTCGTTGGTTTTTGACTGGTTTTTCCAGTTGCTACCGGGTTTGACTTTACCGGTTTACCCAAACCAGTCGAACCTGCAGACACCTTTGGTTCCCTGTTAAACCGGTACGGTCCGGTTTTCAAAACAAATACTCATAGAGGCTGATAATTTATCAGGCTATATGAGTTTTGTTGGGTAATTTGTTAAGTCTAAAGTTAAAGTTTACATGTTAGGTCATCAAAAATAACCTGGTGAAATTTCTCAAATACCCAAAAGTAAGAACAAGATGATGTCTTTAAGATTAGGGAAAATTCCAAAACTATGCCAAAATTGAATTTGTGTCCACAATCGAGTTAAGAATTTTTGCAAATTCCAATTTGGTTATGTGCGACCGTGCTTTTGCGCGACCTCATTCATAATTGGACACGTGGCATGACAAAGGTATCATTCTAATCATTTGGTGACACTTGTCACATTTTGAATGGGGTCGCACATTTGCCTTGCTCGACCGGCGGCTGTGCGACTGTGCGACCCATTCAAAATGTTACAAGTGTGTCACCAAATGATTAGAATTGTACTTTTTGTCATGCCACGTGTCAACTTTTAGTGGAATCGCGCAGTAGCACGGTCGCACATGACCAAAATTGAAATTTACAATATTCGTGACTACATAGTGAACACAAATTCAATTTTTGGTATAAAATTGGAATTTTCCCTTAAGATTATCTGGTAGTATTAAGTCATTTAAAGTTAGAAGCGTATATGCGAGAAAAACAAAATAGACTAAGGTGAACAAAATCAACCTATATATTGGTATGAAAGTGAAAAAAACAGTTAAAATTCTTCGTGGACCAATGTCTTTCTTCACATCCGGTCAATCGCTCAATGAATTCATCCATTTTTTAATTTTAATATAAATTTAACTAGGGTATCAATCTACTTTCTAGTATATCTTTATCGGATAGGAACACGTACTACTAGTATTCATATACTTTTATGACGGAATAGGTTACGTTTGGTTTTCATGACGGAATCACTATCGTATAAAATTTAGTTCTATATTTTATCTATTAAATCATCATTGTTTGTTAAAACTAAACACGTAGTAAATTGACTAAAGTGAGAAGAAAATCTAATAATATGATTTAAAATCATTACTATCTTAGATATCTTTTACTTATTTTAACGGAAGACAAAGAGTCAAATAAATTATGAAACTAGCTAGAAAGTAATGTCGGCATGTATAAAGTGGTAAGAAAAATATAAATTATAAAATCTTCATATGATGGGTTCTATTTTGTCCCCTTCGGTTTGTACACGTCAACTTCAATATCCACAAGGATCAAATTCGGGCTAAAGGCTAATATATCTTACTAGAATATAAAAATTATATACATTATACTTTTTGGTGTTATACAATTTAATACTTGTATTTGACTTCTGAATACGATAAACTATAGGTGCAATTTTATTGTTCAAACAAAATTATAGGTACAATTTGTCGGATATAGTTTGGTTAATGGGCTGTTCTTGAGCTTTTTGATGTCCTGACCAAGAAGTGAAGATGAGACCTAAATGTCATACTTTAAAGGGGTAATTTTATATATATATATATATATATATATATATATATATATATATATATATATATATATATATATATATATATATATATATATATATATATATATATATATATATATATATATATATATATATATATATATATATATATATATATATATTTTTTTTAAGTTGAAAATTTCATATATAGTCAAATATGTATTAAAAATATTATATATTATGCATTCAATATTTATACTTTGTGTATATATGAAATTATTTATGAAAGTAAGATGATATATGAAATTAATTATACTTTAAATATTATTGTATATGAAAATGTTAGTTAATCTAATGTTTTAATTTTATGTATCAAACATATATTTTAGAGTCTTAAAATATTGGGAGCATTGAACGATCAACCACTCTAAAAGACGGCTATGTTTGGCTNATTGTAGGTACAATTGGTAGGATATAGTTTGGTTAATGGGCTGTTTTTGAGCTTTTTGATGTCCTGGCCGAGAACTGAAGATGAAACCTAAATGTTATACTTTAAATATTATTGTATATGAAAATGTTAGTTAATCTAATGTTATAGTTTTATGTATCAAACATATATTTTAGAGTCTTAAAATATTGGGAGCATTGAACGGTCGACCACTCTAAAAGACGGCCATGTTTGGTTACATTAACATTCTTAAACATAACTATGAATATAATTATTATTATTATTATTATTATTATTATTATTATTATTATTATTATTTTTTTTATTTTTTTTTTTTAATTTTAGAATGGGGCATCAAATTTTAGTTCTAGCATAGATAATACTCCTATTAAAGCACTTACATTTTTTAAAGAGAGATAAGAAGTCATCATACTAACATTGTATATAATCAACTCCATAATTATTGTAAAAGATTTCAACAAGTTTCTTTTGAAGAAAAACTTTTTATCCTTTGCTGTCTAGTGTAATAATTTTGATTCAACAGTTTGATTTTTAGTTTATTATTGTTAAAACTTTCAATCCATGTTCCAAAAGACTAATCAAACTTTCAATAACCATTTTCTCCTTTTCAAATATTAATTTCTTTATTGTTGAACGAATAATTTTTGTTCCTTATAATGGTAACTTAAATTATCGTTAAGTGATTAAGTTACAGTTTGCATGACAGAATAGGTTTTTGTGTATTAAGTTTAGGGGGAATTGAACATATATTCTTGCAAAAGTTAGGAATTACCTATATGTCTAACTTAAACTTGTAATTGCATATATATCTTTCTTTTTTTTTTTGAACGACTATATAAACAAAGTTGGTGACACGTCGGATCTTAGCCGCCCACCAAGTTTTGAACATATGGAACGAAGCTCCTCTAATACTTGCACCTCTTATGCTAGGCACCATAAGAAAGACATAAAAGGTATTTCGATTATACATGAGTTTAATAAAATCATTGAAGTTGGGAACTCTTTAGGTCACGATATTAGAGGGTGCAAAAATTCCCTTAATAGAATGATAAATGGAATTGGTGTGCACATGGTGGATAAATGAATATCCTTTCTATCAACAGTTGTGGTACGAAGAAAAGGCGTAAGCATGTTTGGATCAAAGATATGTGTCTCAAAGATAACGTTCACTTCCTTGGAATAAGAATAAAAAATGACGGGTCTTGAGTTATTTCATCTTAAGTCTATGTGGGAAAATTTTAATTTTGATTATGCTTATAGTATAGTTCGTGATAGATCATGTGGTTTAATTTCTATGTGGGATCCTAACTTTTTCGTGAAGGATACCATTTGGTGCGATGATTTCTTTATAATTGTGAAGGGGAATTGGAAAAACGCAATGGTTATTGTCTTATGATAAACATCTATGGTCCTCAAGAATCGTCGGCTAAGTTTTCTCTTTGGAACAGAATTGCAGATTTCATGCATCACCACAATGGAAAATTCATTCTATTTGGTGATATGAACACTGCTCGCCATGAAAACGAAAGGTTTGGTTCTTTATTTTCTAGTCTCGAAGCTGATCATTTTAATTCTTTTATTGATTCCTCAGGTATAATTGATCTTCCCATTAGAGGTCATTATTTCACTTGGATGAATAAAGCAGGAACCAAACTCAGTAAGCTTGATCGTTTTCTATGTTCTAAAGAAATTTTGGAGGTTCTTCCTGATATCCGTATCAGGAACAAAACTCAATAAGCTTGATCGTTTTCTATGTTCTAAAGAAATTTTGGAGGTTCTTCCAGATATCCGTATCATGGCTCTTGATCGTATGTGGTCGGACCATACCCCTATCCATCTTCACGTTTTGAAATCAGATCTCGGTCCTACTCCATTTAAGTTCTATAATTTGTGGTTACTTCGTGATGGATCTGACGAAGTTATTAAGTCTGCATGGGCTACTTTGGAAGCAAATAATGATGGCAGAATCCTCAGGGTTTTTTTTTTCTTTTATTTATTTATTATTATTATTATTATTATTATTATTATTATTATTATTATTATTATTATTATTATTATTATTATTATTATTATTATTATTATTATTATTATTATTACTATTATTATTATTTAAAATTTAACTGTTGATATCATGTTTTAAACACTATGTGTGTTTATTAACACATAAGAGCATCCACTATGATAAACCTTTACAAAGATTTATAATTATGTCACATCACAAACACATAAACCTTTTTGATTTATAAACCTATTTCCACTATAGATAAACTTTTTAAAGCTTTAAAAATATGAAACATAACTCAATGCATTAATTGTGAATAGGTCTAAGATATTAGACCTCTTCATGCTATGTAAGCATGAAATAGATGTCCACTATGGTTAACAATAT
The DNA here is from genome assembly GCA_014162995.1 of Artemisia annua. Lineage (NCBI taxonomy): Eukaryota > Viridiplantae > Streptophyta > Magnoliopsida > Asterales > Asteraceae > Artemisia > Artemisia annua. Next base: position 31,017 of record LBNU01012738.1, on the reverse strand, counting down.
TATGGACCTCTTCATCTTTTTATAAACCCTTTTATAAACTACCATAGTGGATGCCCTAATGACCCTTGAAAAAATGAGTCGTTGCTATATGTACAATATCGTTTATTTATTTTTATTTCACAGTAACCCATGACGCCAGTCTTCATTTTGGTATTTATATTCCTGTTAATAATAATTTTTTCCGTATTTAATTTTAAACCCGTGTACGCAATGGGTTAAACTTATAAATTTGAATAACATGAGTCATTATCAAATGCAAATAGTTAAAAAAATATTTTCCAGATATCCTTACTTAATTCATAAAGAGAAATAGCATGAGTCGTTCGTATATGTATAATCTCGTGTATTCATTTACGTATCACAGTTCTCGTTATATTTATAATTTCGTGCAAATACATTAATTTAATATATACTCGTAATGATATTTATAAATAACACGAATATATGCTTTGTATCTTTTTATAAATATAATATATAAGAGTTATAAATTTTATGGAGTATTTATTAAATATATAAAGTTACTTCGTATTAAAAAAAATTTAAAAAAAATCGAGAATTGCTAAGTAAATTTAAGTCCATAATAACTAGGGGTGTTCAATGTTTGGTTTGACACCGAGCAAACTGAAAAATAAACTTGACCGAAACCGAATAAAACCAAACAGAAACTTTTAATTGGTGTATGGTTTGGTTTGAAACCGAACCGAAGTATTTAATCGGTGTTTGGGTTGGTGTATGGTTGACAAAGATATAACCAAAACAAACCGAAGAAACCGAATATATCTATTTATAATAATAATAATAATAATAATAATAATAATAATAATAATAATAATAATAATAATAATAATAATAATAATAATAATAATAATAATAATAATAATAATAATAATAATAATAGTATCTATCTTATCATCCAAAATAACAATCATGATATTTAACTAGGTTTGGATCCTTAAAGATCAAATATTCAAGCTAATAAGACTTCCGAAGACTTGTGCTGAAGAAAATTTATCTTGTTTCGGTTTCATTTACTTCCTTTAAGTTGTCTTTTGGTTTCTTAAACTCCTGTTTTATTGATTTATTTGAGCACTTTTTGAGACTTTTTTATTTTTTACTTTTTATTTGAACTTTTAGGTTTTTATTTATGACTTCTAGATTATATTTTTATGTTTACTTGAAATTGGTTTAAACCAAAACCAAACTGAATTCTAATTTGGTGTATAGTTTGGTTTTATCCTTTCTATAATTTGTTTGGTTTGGTTTTGGTTTTGACTTTAAAAGTTTTCAAACCGATAAACCCGAACCATATAACCCACAAAACCGAAAACTGAACCGATGAACACCCCTACATATAACTTATATAAAGTTTTATACTTTTTTAAGTTTTTTTTTTCCTTCAAAATCGACATACGTGTTTTTATACATAATTATTTTGTTTGATGAAATTTAGATTAGTTTGATCAAATTGAAGCAAATTTAATTTTTGCCGACTAATAAAAATACTCAATTTTGTCACGTGATAAATAAGACAATCTTATTCGTCCATTTTCAATTGTTAAACATTATTATTTTTATTTTATTTTTTCATTTTTTGAAAATCTCTTATCAGATAACATATGTTTTTCATCCCAAAGAGTATACCAAATGCCGTCCTAACATGATTGAATACCTAAAACGTGCATCAATGAAATAATTGATTCAATAATTCAAAAGAGAGTATTCATCACCGATGCAAAATTGGGTATGAGATCTTTTATCATATCTTTGACTCAACAATATGAATTTTACATCGTGTGCACTGTGGACACATTATTTCAAGGACAACATAAACATATTAATATATTATATACATGCATGAATATTAAAACCTTATAATAGTTGCTAGGATATGTAAATCTCGACTTAAAACTATTTATTAAAAATGACCTTTATAAGTTATTCAAAATAGTGACACGAAAACCATAAATTAGTTAAAAGAAATGATTATAATAAAATTACCATACTATTTAAGAATGATTATAATGAGGAAATTGTAATTAACCTTTTGACTTAGTGACAATTGAGACATACAAGATGAATAACCTCCTAAAATAATCATTAGCTCCTCTCAAATCTTAATTTCTTTCTCAATTTCGAAATTAAAAATTTGAAATTTAATTATGTAAAGGTTAATTATTTGCTTATGAAGTTAAGTGATGACAATAATTTGATAAGATGAATCCCACTAAAACAAGGTGTTTATGGGTCCTCTTGTCACATACCTGTTGGTGCATCATATCATAAACAGACTATTAAAACTTATTTTATTTTCTTATGTGATTTAGATATTATTATCTTACATATAACAGCATTAGTTTCTAGATGGGCAAAATATTTATTAATACATCATACTTGCCACAAATATGACTTTCGTGTAGCGAATAAAAAACTTTTCTTTTATGGGTACTAAACTTTCATTTTTTGGTCTTTTTGATGTACTTTTGGACGTTTTTGCCCCTCAGTTTTTTAAAAATCCAAGGGCAAAAATGTCCAAAAGTACATCAAAAAGACCAAAAAATGAAAGTTTAGTACCCATAAAAGAAAAGTTTTTTATTCGCTACACGGAAGTCATAAAAGTGACAAGTTCAGTACATTAATAAATATTTTGCCCGTTTCTAGATTATAATATGTTTCGGTTTAAAGAAATTTGTTCATCATGATTCATATTAATAAGATATTCGTTGCAATTGTAAACGTTTTTCATGTTAGAGTTTGTGGTGTGTGAATAGTTATAATTTTCAGTAATCAATTTGAATCGTGTGATCACTTTCAGATTAAAGTATTTCAACTATATATGTCTTGGGTTTACAAAATTCTTAATCGGATACGAGAGATTCACAATTGAATTATAAGGCACGTGAAATCAATCAGAAAACGTTAGAATATTATTGATGTTATATTATGTAAATGAGACTAAAAATGTGGTTGTAACCACCAACCGAAAGGCTTGTAATCGTATCACTGTTAACGAGCGTAGTTTTGATGCAATGCACTCACTCGTGACCATATATTGTATCTATTAGTTCTGTGACTTGAAGAACGATTTAAATTCGTCTAAAAGTATGTTTTGATCGACATGTCAAATCTATAGTCGCAAATGAATATGTCACGTACGTAATGAAATTTAATCTCTCTTTGTATCTATTATATCTTGCTACAGTTTTGAACTCTTTTCCGACATGTTATATTCAAAATTCATTGATATGTGACTTTGGCTTTAAATCATAAGTCAATATGATAGAACCAAGCATGTTGAAGTAATATATATCGTTGTCTATATTTTAAGATTTAGGACATAGCTATATGTTATCAGATTTTTATTCTATTCAAAAATCATATATCTCCAGCTATAACAGATTTTTATTCTATTCAAAAATCATATATCTCCAGCTATATTCTCTTGCATATTATGAGCATCTTGAAGTGTGGATGCTTGTTAAGTATATCATGTTCAACCATCTTTCAGTCTGTTATGGGATGATGTTCTTCAACCTTTTGTTGTTCGTTGACATATTTCTGACACCAACCCATCTCATAATAGGTAGCATCAAGCCAAGTGTGCGTACTCTAAAAAGCTAGCTCAAATGAGGAGGGGACACCTAGACTTTACAAGCCACCAACCAATCTCATACTTGGCCGATGAGGGGTCGTAACAATTTCATACAACTTTCTGAAAGGATCAATTAAGATAAAAGTGTCATTTGCCGTTCAAAGAAAAAGGATAAAAGTGTCGTGTATACGTACTTCCGCGTCACAAATACAAACACGGACTTTGATCGTTGTTTATGGATGCATGTAGTAATCAAATATACATCATCATATGTACAAAGATTCATGTCCACTAAATCTAGTGCCATCTAATAGTCTTTAACAAAATGGATGTGAAAACTGATATGACTATATTTGAACGGCTTACGACCACTCCAGGCTAGCTTGTTCATACCAAAAATGCTTCAAATCAACGACGAATCCTATGATGACATATCATGTTTATGTGGGACACATATAAAGAAAAGTCGAAGAAATTTGGGCTATATATGTACTAGTATGTATCTAAAAGTATAAGGTTCAGTATGTGTGACAAGAAATAAGAAAGCAGATGCATAGCATTGGATTATTTATAATCAACTTTAAACAGACAGGATTAAATATTCCTTTTCTTTCTATTGAGACAATCAAAAGGTTTGGGACAACCCATGGCCAATGAGACCAAATCATGAGTGGGGGCAAAGGATTGAAGAAAAGAAAAAAGTATGTGAAGGGAGTTTCTATTCTCTCATAAAACAACTTTAATTTCATCATAATCACTTGGAAAAGAAGCTTTTATTGTTGGTTGATTGTGATTGTTGAAAAGAACCATACCTTTCTAGTAAGAAAACATTGCATATACTTTCTAGGAACTACCGTCACCACCACCGCTACTCCCGGTCAACTTTGTTGCTACTTTAATATAGTTCTTCTTACACAGGTTATAATTAACCGCGTATCATATCATATATTCATATTGCCAATGTAGGCAGATAATTTGCAAATTAATCATGTTTGTTAGACCCTCTTAAGGCTTTTCTACAGTTTGTAATTTTAGTACTAACTTAAGTTACGAACTCTGTGATCATATATACAAAAATTACTAGTTTCAGTTATAAACCCGTTCAGGTTAGCTCTTGAGATGTACTGTATGTATGACTGATACCGTTATTTTCCACTACATTTATTGGTTTGTTGTATACTTATTAGTTATATGAGGTTAGCAAAGAGATAACACACACTCATGTCAAAATCTCAGATATTGAGTAGCACTGTGTTTTTATTCCAGGTGTCGCGTCTTTAGTGGTTGCATAAGAGAAGAAGTTACCAAGGCCAAAGTTCAATGTGACTACTGGTGGCCTTGAAAAGAACCAACTAATTGGAATTTGGAAGTTAATGCAGACAGACATAATCTTGTGTGAAACAGTTGCATAAGTTGATCTGATTAAAGGAAAATAGTGGATGCAAAAAGTGATTAAATTATTTGGTTCCTATGGAAAAGTAGATAGAAACTATGACTATTGTTTTGGAAAAAAAAAAAAAAAAAACAGCAATCATCTGATGTAGTATGTCATAATTAGGTATCAAGTTACAACTATATTATGCACAAATCAAGCAATTGCTAATGATCTAGGAGCTCAAAAAGTAAACACTAAGAGTCGGGTATAACTGTATATATATGATGTCATATCATAAGCCGATATGTTCCACAGTAGTTATACTAAGAAGGCAAACAAGCAACTTAAGTATGAATAAACTCAGTTCTAATATGATGTTTGTGGTTTTCTATGTCTGTAGTATGTAGAGTTGTTTTGTAATGCACGTACTTAAAAAAAAAAATACATGTTTTGTCTAGTCTCCGAGTGCACCTATATATATTTATGGGAAAAGTGCGAAAAACGTAACCAGCCATTTTGGGGCGTGATTTCTTTGTAAGAAACTAACTCAAATCGTTCTATCTAGGCTAACCATGAACGAGAAACCACTTGAAAATGCTGACACGGCGTGCGGCGTGTGGCGTGAATGTAATCTTTGAAAATTTTGACTTTCGATGAGTACGAAATCACCTCGTCACCATCCGCAACCACGTTAAACATTAGCTTAACAACTACTAAGCAGGTCATCTGCTAACCAAAATTGAGCGTATTTGAAGTTATATACTAGTATAATTGCTATTGAAGTCTATTCTTATTTAATTTTATACAATCTTTTCTTTATTTCTCATTGTATGCTTTTAGCATTTTAGAGAAAACTTCTTGATAAAGACAACGTCAAAACAAGAAAGTCCCACATATAACAAAACCAAGTGTTATGGCCATCACAATTGTCTTTTTAAGACAGTTTTCATCCGTGTGTCCTATGATATCTCGTTGTGTATAAGACCATAAAAACATAGTGTAATTACCAAGCATATACGAATAGGTACAAATTGACAAAAATGCTTATTGAAGATGATAAGGATGATCACATTTGGTTTCCTCACATGTAAGGATCCAGTGAGAAAAAAACTTGAAATAATAAGAATGAGAATAATTATAATGAATTGAAATATGCATCTCTATTCATTTATATGCATCCCAATTAGTTTCGAAAATGATTTTGAAGTGAAAAAGATGCAAAGTAGTATTAGCAACAAATTTGACCAGCAGATGACGAAATATACATAAGATTCTTCTAACTTGAACGCATCTAATATATGTATATGCATCTAATTTTTAGCTAAAAAATATATTATGGTGCATCAAGAAGATTAAGATGCATCTAATTAAATTGATGCATCCCTAATGTGTAGTTATAGTTATTTGTTTAATCATTCTTATACTAAGTTTTCTTTTCATTTGATCCTAAGTCAAACTCAGACATATTAAATCAGTAAATCACTTTTGTTACAGAAGTGCAATCTCTAGATTGCTCATAATCCTTTCATGTCGCGCCGTTAAGGATTATATCCACGGTTGCTTAGCTTGAATGGAAATGCACCATCACACAACGATTCAAACTAGTATTGGGTCACTTGATGCAATATCAAAAGGAAGTTAATAATTTGTTTAGGATCAGAAAAGACACACACCATGGCAGATTCATGATTTTGAGTCGTGGATGCAAAAAATAATTTTGTTAACAAGAGAAGATGAAAAAGAAAAACAAAGAATCATTTTGTCCGATCAAATTACTTTAATTGCATCTTCATATATATAACACCGGCAAGTGTTTGTGTTTCTAGTCTGCTTCACAAATTACATAACTGTCCAAAAGGTCATCACTAATTTGAAAGCGCAAATTCACACTTAGCAATGTATTAAACAAAAATAACATGTTCAAAATTTCAAATCATAGCCATAATGGGAACAAACACATTTTAACAACAGAACACAAATCTAGCTATGTTTTGTAAATGATTTAAGCCCAGCTAGTTTGGTGATTAGAGCCCATTATTTTTATGTTGAGGGCCTGGCCAAGAATGGGATAAAGAATGCAAAAAGAAAAAAGAATTATTAAAGATTTAAGTCATTAAATTAAATCTTAAACATTTGGGTCGTAGGTCCCCGTACCCCATACATCAGTGCATGTATTCATCGTTCATTCGTTCACTTTTTTTTTTTTTTTTTTTTTTTTTTTTTTTTTTTTTTTTTTTTTCAATTTTCGGTATCAGACTATTAGTTAGGTGAAAAAAAGTTTAATAACCAAATTCGAACCGGCACTAAAAAAAAAGTTGATTCTACACAATTTTTTAAAAGTGTGTAAAATTTTATTAGTTTATTAACACTTAATGATGTGTAGAAATTAATTACACGAGGCTTTACGAACCCGTGCGATGCACCGACTGTGCTTTTGGTTGAATATCTACGCTTTTTATACGTAATGTTGGTGCAGATGGTTATATACTTGTTATCAAGATTGCGTCAATGTTTGTAATATAAGTTTTATATAATGAGTTATATGTAATGTATTGGGATTATTTTTGTTGATTTGTTCAATGAGGTTGTAACTTGTGTTTGTTAGCATAGGATGAAAATTGTTGGTGACATTATATCGTCACTTTTAATTGAGGTTGAGTGAAACATTCAAAATGATATTCATGTTTTATAGTCTTGAACACTAATAGGGATGGATTGTAAGTTTGTCGTGATAGTATTAAATCTCGTGTGTTGCATACAGTGTTGGTTTGTTTCTTCCTCGGTTAATTTATGGCATTAATTTTGGTTATGGGTTAAGGTAATTTTTTTGTTGATGTTGTATTCACTACTTTAGTTTGGTTATACAAAAACTAGCTTCATGACCCGGCCGATGGCCGGGTACACTTCATACAATAGTTTTACAAAAAATATTTAATGTGAGAAATAAACTAATGTAGAATGAAATAAAAGTTTAACAACATAACCGGGGGATCCTTAATACTCCCTCCGTCCCAAATTTATTATCCACTATTGACTTGTTAAATCTTTCTTATTCAACTTTGACCTTAAATATTTTTGTAGGTGTTATATAATATTTGTTGCAAAATATATAAATGGATAGGGTTTTAAGTGTATTTTTCAATGGTATAATTTTGCATCAAGTATTATATAATAAATAAATATATTTATGGTCAAAGTTGAGCCAGTTTGACTTTGAAAATTCAAACTGGACAATAATTTTGGGACGGAGGGAGTATATTGATCTTGTATTATATGTACAAAATAATAGTTGTAAGTATTATAAAAAATAAAAGTATTATGCCTATTCAAATACTAAACAAAACTTCTTTATAAACTATGTTTGTTGTCGTGTTTGAGTTGTTGTCGTCTTTGTCGCAACAGAGAACCTTCAATCCTAAGGATTTTGTCCAAGTGCTATGTTTCTATATGCTTTTCTGTTATTTGGTGCAGAAGAATCTGATTCAATTCCCCTGTTAATTTCAAAAGATAAGAATTTTAATACTCACAATTTTCCAAACAGTAAAAAATATCAACTCCGTTTATCAAGTTTATTTTACAAACTAAGCAATGTAATAACTGCATATCTTTGCAGCTTATGAGACAAAAGGTCGGCTCCAATTGTAGAAATACTTTCAACAATTCTGGATGGCCATTACTATTATACGAATTAAAGGCCAGCTCTAAGGGGATGTTTGGTACGGGTGAATGACACGGAATGGAAACACATCTAAGAATGGAATTAGAGAGAAAGAGAATAGTCCAAAAGAAAGAAAATGTATTCCGATGTTTGATATGAACAAAGAATGAGTGTCGGAAAATACGACAGAAAATAATTCCTTTGTTTGAAACAAGTAGAAAATAAATTACAGAGAATGGTAAAATAACACTACAATGTTTAAGTTTATACACATCATTTTGTTCAAGTCCATGTTATCACGTCCCTATCTTCGTATGTTTAACCACAATCATGAACAACAACCTTTTCTTTAAATAATTCATTATGTCATTATGTGCAATTTTCTTTGAAATACGTTAACAAAATAACAAGTATAATTTACATGGTCTTCTGTTGATGTCATTGGACACAAATGCAAGATCGAAACATCAATATGAGAACAAAAGAATTTAAAATTATACCTGAAAATCGAATGTCAAACTGTCAAAGTAGTTAAGTATATGATTAAAAATTGTTTAATTGAAACACAGATTAAGTAGATGAAGATAATCTGAAAGAATTGAGAATGAAGTTTTTTGATGATGAACATGAAATTAGAGAGAAAAAAATGCTAGGGTTCTTGATTTTTCCTCCAAAATAAGTAGCATGTTCCACTCACATGATTTGTTCCCCTCTTTTTCATAGCTTTTTGATTCCCAAGTTGAATGGAATGGTTTTGTCCAATTTTGGTGATTCTCACCATTCTTCTCTTTTTTTAAAGAATGAATTTGGTTTCCAAAGAATCCATTTTGAATTCCTCATTCCCATTCTTTGTAGTACCAAACTAAAGAAATCTTATCATTCTCTTTCTTGGCTTTCCATTCCATTGTACCAAACGTCCCCTAAGGCTCCATAAAATTGTGAAACATAAGTAAAGTGAAGGTATAAATGATAGGGAATACCCACTAAGCATATATCCATGTATCATATTGAATGTAAACAAAGTTAAACATAGTTTCGTACATTAAAAAGAAGTCAACTTGGCATTCCTGATAGTTTTATTTTAAGAACGATATTTATAATGTTCAATAAAAGATAAGTAAAAAGTAAGAACTTACTTAACAATGGCTTTTATTGCCTTCCAAAATTGCTTCTGGCCAGTAACTCCAACTACGTCAATAGATGTATGAGCTTCAAATATGGAATCAACCATTAAAGTATCCGAGACAACATCGTCTTTAGTAAGATTAGTTGCATAAAAATTGCATTCCCAGGGCCTTAATAGTTCCATTTAGGAAACAATCAACCACATGACATTATGTAAATGGATAATCAAAAGTTGTACCTTTACAGTATTGCAACTTCCATCAGCAGTTGTGTAAGGGTAGTTGTAAGATATCACATATCATCAAACTCGTATGGTGTACATGGTTGGATCATTTCAAGAAGGAAGAAAAGAAGAAGAAAGCTAGAGAGAGAAAGTAGAGAGAGAAAGAAGATGGCACCAAGAGAGAAAACCAAAAAAAAATAGATTATGAGAGGTGCACCCTCTCCAAGGATGGAGAGGGCCTTTTATATGTACATGAGTTGGTTGCCACTTGGGCTGCGGATCGGGCTGACAGTGGGTAAAGACCCGACCTGACTCTACTTCTAATCTACGTTTTACTAACTATCATTGATACTACGAGCTAAACAACGCTTAATCGTATCTGGGGTGACCGAATCTTTCTTATACAAAAATCGTATTCCTAACAATCTCCCCCTAAGGGAGGTCACCCCGAAATTAAATCTTGAATTCTTGCATTGAGATCTTCGTAGATACTTTTGTAGCTCGTAGTTGTTGATTCTTCATTGATAAACGACTCAAGATGACTTCCTTGATGTATAGGATGATCTTTGACTCTGCTCTTTTGCTCATCATTCAAATATTTAGCTTCAAGTCGTCTTTGAGTGAATGTATCTCTTTGCGATGTTGTGATAGTCTTTGTGTTGTCATGCTTACACTTTTCTGGATCATGATCTTCTGTATCAGAGTTTGTGGAAGCATAGTTGTAGCCCATTCCATGATCATGATTTCTTTAGATTTGATGTTGAAGTGCAAGCATGAGATGATGAATCGGCATCTTTTCAGCAATCGGCATCAATCGTCGGTTTCTTTGTCTCTGGTGTGAGTACGCCTTTCCAACATGCCCATACATCTTTGTTGAGTAGATCTTCACGGTTAAATAGTTCTGACGACTCCTATTAGATGTTGGTATGAGCATGTGGAACTAGAGTGATGGTGGTGAACATGGTAAGCATGGTATGTTGAGCTGCATAAAACTTGGTTAGTAATAAACATACCGGCACTTACAAGTTCGGACTTCGAGATTGTCAACAGCATAGTGTGAAGACTTTCTCTAATCCTTACCAAGGCCGTTCCTAATCGGATGCCCCCGAAAGGGCTTTCACTGACATACCGTAGTACACCAACGATTAGGTGAGTCACTGGAGATCACCCCACGACTGTAGACCTTTTGGAACACCACCATAAACACTAAGCGTAATCCATAAGAGATTACCGAAGTGACCTGCTGTCAGGGCTGTTTGATGTTGACCCTGGCAGGAGTTTCCACTCAATTACTGGGAAATACTTATGTATATTCCCTCATAAGTGTTCTTGGCAGATTGCTAAGATCTGCGTAGGACTCAAAATATTACAACTGGTGTCCTTAATGTTGAACAACCAGTGTAGAAGTATCAAGTGTTCCTATGAGATCTTTTGATGCATCTCTTGGCTCTAGACTCGATAAGTGCACATTGGTTATCCTATTCGGAGACTAGGGAGGGGTCTCCTGTTTCAATATCAACTAGCTCTAAGAGACTAGTCGATAGTTTACACCGGTTCCCCGTGAGAATGAAACAAGCTCTTTTAAGAGAACTTGAGTGGCTGGGAGGTTTAGTGCAGTGCGTCACTGGGTCCATGACGTCTTTATCTTCAATACCGATGTTACCTTGGTAACAATCAGTAGCATATGAATTGAACCCGGTTTCTGCCCTAAGGTTGAATAATTGGAGGGCTATTTCTTTTCACCCTTTCTCATTTCATTTCTTTTTAATTCTTCAACCCCTTCAGTGCTTACCGAGACTTCATTACTAGAACCTTGTTGGGTTTGTTCCAGTCCTAGCTCAGTCTCAGTCGGCACTCTTCCCTTTCTCACTTTTCTCCTTTTTTCAATCATTCCTAAGGACTTCTAATCTATCTATTGGATTGTCCCTGGGAAGATCCCTCCGGTTCTGGTGGATCATGGGAACATATACCTAACCTTACCATCCTTGTAACTCCATGCATTTAAATTAAATTGGTCGGTCTTTTGGTATCTTTCCACAATCGACATATAACCAAATCATTGAAAATTCTCTCAAAGTGTTTATGATTAAGAAACACATTTTAGTTAACACTTTGAGAGTTTTATCATTTTTCAAATGCTCCCCCCTTAACATGTGCTCATAAGTTTAAGAAAGAAATTTGCATATGTCGGGGTGAGTTGCACTTATTTGAATTGATCTACTCTTAATAGACATATACCCTAGGGACACGTTTACGTTGCTTAGTTAAAGGGATCCATTATCAGCTTTTAGGTGATAACTAGCCCTAATAACTAACTTGAAGTTGTTAACATTCCTTAAGAAAGGAAGTTAGACCCATCAAAGTATATATCTAAGAAGAGCTTCTCGAAACGGTACTTTCTACTTGGATAGATCCTTTCGAATTCTAACGTTTGTGTTTCGTCAATTCATGAGTCAAATCTGAGTCATAATCAATTCACGGTTTCTACTTGTTATTGTAAAAAACACGAGAAAGACTCTTAGCCACTTGCTCCCCCTCAATATGTGCATATTGATTGATTCAATAAGAAAGTTATTAAAACTTTGGCACATACGAGTGAGCTTACATTTGAGATCAAGATTCACCATTTAATTCACATGCTCCTCCTCAATATGTGCTTTGATTAAAATTCAAAAACTTCAAAATTTTAGCACATACGGGAGAGCGAACCTTTTTAGTCCAAAAACATCTTTGAGTCCAAAAACATCACATTTAAATCAGTTTTCATATTTAAATCACATTCTCTCCCCCGATCATAAAATTTCAAATCTTTTGAGATTTTGTGATCCCAATTGATTTAATTGATTTTCGAAGAAACTTTGGAGAGAAATGTAACAAAAGTTTAAACGTTTACTGATTTTGAGACACTTTTTGAATTTCACTGCTGCTGGTGCACAAAGTTTTTAAAGGTGCAGAAATTTTGAGCAAATACGCTCCCCTCAATTAATGACCCGTTTTCAATTTTAACGTTTAATAGTCATTAAGTTGAGCGGCAAGGTATTTGAGAAAATTTAAGTCCTATAGCCACCTTGTAAACCACAAAATCTCTTTTGAAGAATTTTAGAAGAAAGAGATTTTGGGATGAAAGAAGACTTCTCTTCTTTTTCTAGAAAGGTTGCACTGAAGCATACAACTTTTCGGATATGCACGGATGTAAAGTAATCCATGCCCGGATGAAATTCATCCGTTGTTAGGAACAATCGTCTTAATGGTGTCAAAATGATGACGCATTTTCCTCAATTTTTTGAAAACCGGTTTGCTATCTAAAGTAATAGCAAACCATCATTTAGGCAAACATATTTTTGGTAATTTTTTTTTTTTGGGTTTTAAAATATATTAATATATATAT
>LBNU01012737.1:177704-216784 GCA_014162995.1 Artemisia annua | reverse complement strand
TATTTAGATGATAGTCGTTATACGGATCTTTATGGTGCTAAGTAATTCATGCTCTAATATTCTTAAGGCTCTCGTTTGAAGATAGGCGGTGTATCTTCTTTGTTTTGAGATGTGCGATTGTTGTTTTCTTTTTTAAGGGTTTCGTTGATGATTTAATGCTATGAGGAAAGTGAGTTTTTGATAATTTTGGATTTGGGTACGGGGGGAGAATACGTATTCGTGTCGAATGTGACAAGATAGTCGAAATCGTCCAGAAGAATAAGAATTAATAAAAACGATTCCCTAATAAACCCTAAACGACGATTAACAAAAAACCCTAAGAAAAAAAAACGAAACCTAATCGAATCAAGGCTAATTCCCGATAAAAACAATGTTAAAGATCAAATTAAACTCAGTTAATTAATCAAGAACACAATCGTTATTGGGATTAGGATCAAGATTGATGATTAAGCCACGATTATGGGGCAGGTTAGGGTTTTTTGAGAGTCGCCATATGTCACCAGAGAGAAACGTGAGTTTTTTTTTTTTAATCAACTAGATCCTATGTTATTGCCTAACTGGCTATTGGTTTACCATATGTTTATTGTCAGCGTGTAAGTGGCATTAACATTTCACAAATTCTAGATCCTATTTTTTGTGGTAATTCAACAACCAAATTGGTTCCAACTGTAAATCTGATAAGCATGAGAAAACAAAGATTAGTTCGGGAAAATCCAATAATGATTATTCATGCACAACCTTCAGTCAAGGACACCATTTGTAATGTAATAGTCTCTCCCGTTCTGTCCCTCATTATCATCCCTTCCCTTTTTAAGTATTTAATCTTAAACACAATCTTCCCTCTGTAGGTCGACTATTTTTATGCAATGCTTTGGGCCAATAATAAAAATGTGATGAAAGCACTTAATGTACGCAAGGTATGTTAATAAGATATATAGTTACAACAGGGAGAAAACTTCCATTTTCAATCATTTCCGTATTATAAGCAATACAAATAATTTATGGTTATATTCATGATCGATCCTATGAATTAGGGAAGGGTAACAGAAGAAACTCTATGTAATATGGACATGAAGTACGACTATGGATACACTTCATTGCCATTGTATGAGTTCAATGTCCAAAGTAGTGTTGTGCATCACGAAGAGTTAAGTAAGCGTAACTGCCGAGCCTTGATATTTAGGTAATGCAAGTTCATTACCCAATTTTATTTATGCTTCTCAAATGTACCGTGTTTACTTTAACTAATATGTTACTTTTTATGACACAGTGGTGATCACGACCTGACGATTCTACATGTAGGTACACATAATTGGATAAAATCCCTTAATTTGACAATCACAGAGAGTAACTGGGATGCGTGGTATACGGATGGTCAAGTAGCAGGATACAAAACCACATATGCGCATGATAACTATTCTCTAGTGTTTGCCACTGTAAAGGTAAAGCTAGTTATTCTGACACAAAAACATAAGATCTGTTAAGTACATATACATAGTTTATGTGTTCTATGTAATTAACTACGTTTGCAGGGAGGAGGTCACACAATTCCTCAGTACAAGCCCAAACGATGCTTTGATATGGTTAAGAGGTGGTTTGCGCATGAACCTATATAAATAAGTGGATTGGTTAGGCCTCAAATCATTTAAAGCAAACCGTGAAGACTAGCTAGCAATTATCATACATGGAAAATGGATCATCTAGCTCTTTTATGTCCATACATGTATTGCTTTCTTTTGATAGAGGATAAATTATCTTTGTATTATCTCCTCGTATTGTAAGTTACAAATTGCACACTGGAAAACAGATATAGCATTCATAATGTAACAAATTATCCTAATTCTTGAACTCGTACTGATTAGGGTGTTAACAAGAAGGGACAACTCATAAGCTATTCGAGATCGACTCTTAAACTACTTGACTTAAACAAGTTGAGCTCGAGCTACTCGAGTATACTTTTTAGTCTTATTCGAGCTCCAAAATATTGGGTCCATTAGGCTAGGGAGCCTTATCAAGCATTGATTAAATTGCAATTTTACCCTGTTAGATTTTTTTCATTACTTAAATTTAATAAAATTAGAGTCAAGTGAGCTTGATACGTCGACTTCGAGCTTGAAACTCGGAAATAGTCGAACTCAATTTTAAACGACAAATTGAGCTCGAGCTTGAAATACAAAACTCGCAATGCTCGAGTTTTAATATTCGAATCAAGCTCAACAATACCCTGCTCGTGTAGACCCTAATGATTATGTAAAACATGCTTTATATTTGGTTGGTTGTGTTTAATATTTGGTTCACCGTTCACCTATCAATATTACCAAAGCATCACGACAACATGCAACCTTCGGTTGCAATTTCTCTTTTCCTTTCTTGTTTTATTTTATTGTTTTAAAAGAATTAAAAAGAAACAAAAAAACAAAAGTCATTGGTCAAAGTACAATAGTTTTCAAATCTTGTCTTTCTTGTATTTGATTTTGTTTCTACTTCTATTATTTCGTTTCAAACGTAATTTTCTTTTCACATTTACATTTACATTATAAGCAAAGTCAAAGAAAAAAAATCAGAAAAAGAAGAAGAAGAAAAAAACCGAAAAAGCTATCACAGATCTTTGGATTCGCTATCGACAACTGTTACCATGAAGGCTCCAAATTATTTCAATTAGATATTTTTTCACTTTAAGTATCGAGTTTTCGCGATTTCGTAGCTCGGACTACGAGAGAGTGTTAGATGATATATTTAGGGCTATACAATTTTTAGTGTTAGAGGGCTCGGTGCATGTTTAGATGGGCCAAGACCCATTAGGGTTTCTTATGTTTTGTACTATATAAATAGTTATGGAATAATACATTGCAATCGCGGGGTTTACATTATTTAACATAGAATCGGAGCTGGACTGATCCCGATACCTAGTCGGCCGCAATTAGCCGTTGCTTCTATATCACCCTTTCAAAATCCTCTTTCTAATAGGTCTCTTCTTTTCACCTTTCCTCGCCAAATGTAGTCATGGCTATTTATTTATTTATTTATTTTTTTCTCGTAAAAAAAATCCCCGTCTATAGTTGATTGTGTTTTATATTTGGTTCACCTATCAATATTACAAAAGCATCACGATAACATGCAGCCTTCGGTTGCAATTTCTCTTTTCCTTTCTCGTTCTATTTTTATTGTTTTAAAAGGAGAAAAAAAATGGTCATTGGTCAAAGTAAAGTACTTTTCAAATCCTGTCTTTCTTTTATTCGAATTTGTTTCTGCTTCTATTAATTCGTTTCAAACGTAAATTTCTTTTCATATTTATATTTATATTATAAGCAAAGTTAAACAAAATAAGAAGAAGAAGAAGAAAAGCGGCGAAGCTCTGAGCTCACAGATCTTTGGATTAGCTATCAACAACTGTCACTATGAAGAATTGAAGACTCCAAATTGTTTCAATAATATTTTTTTATTTTTTTATTTTTTATTATTATTATTTTTTTACTGCAACCCACGAGGTTTACATTATTTAACATGGTATTGGAGCAGGTCTGATCCCGAAACCCAGGCCGCAATACATTATTTAACATGGTATTGGAGTAGGTCTGATCCCGAAACCCAGGCCGCAATAGCCGCTGCTTCTATATCTTCCCGTCAAATACTTTTCTCTAATAGCTCTCTTCTTTTCCCTTTTCCTGGCAAAAAGTAGTCATGGCCATTTATTTGTTTTTTCTCATAAAAAAAATAACCCCTATCTATGGTTGCATCTGTTTTATATTTGGTTCACTTATCAATATTACCAAAGGTCCAAAGCATCACGATTACATGCAGCCTTCGGTTGCAATTTCTCTCTTCCCTTGTTCTATTTTTATTGTTTTAAAAGAAGAAAAAAAAAGAAAAAAAAACAAAAAACAAAAGTCATTAGTCAAAGTACAATACTTTTCAAATCTTATCTTTCTTTTATTTGATTTTGTTTCTACATCTATTATTTCGTTTCAAACGACATTTTCTTTTCATATTTACATTTATAATACAAGTAAAGTTAAAAAAAAAAAAAAAAAAAATCTAAAAAAGAAGAAGAAGAAGAAGAAAAGCAACAAAGCTATGAGCTCACAGATCTTTTGATTCGCTATCAACAACTGACAATATGAAGACTCCAAATTGTTTCAATAATCTGTCTTTTGTTTTAGTATGAGATGTCGTTTTTAATCCTGTCTCGAGATTTCGTGATTTCGTCACTCGGACTACGAGAGAGTATTAGATGATATATTTAGTGTTATACTATGTTTTGTCTTAGAGGGCTCGGTCCATGTGTGGATGGGCCAAGACCCATTAGAGTTTCTTATGTTTTGAACTCTATAAATAGTTGTAGAATAGTACATCGCAACCCACGGGGTTTACGTTATTTAACATGATATCGGAGCGGGTGTGATTTCGAGACCTAGTTGTCCATTGCTTCTATATCACCCGTCAAATTCCTCTCTCTAATAGCTCTCTTCTTTTCAATTTTCCTAGCCAAAAGTTGTCATGGCCATTTATATATTTTTGCTCGTAAAAGAAAAAATAAAAAATAAAAAAATAAAAAAAAATAAAATTCCCCATCTATGGTTGGTTGTGTTTTATATTTAGTTCACCTATCAATATTGCCAAAAGCATCAGATTAACATGCAGCCTTAGATCGCAATTTCTCTTTTCCTTCCTTTGTTCTAGGAAATAAAAGTCATTGGTCAAAGTACAATACTTTTCAAATCTTGCCTCTCTTTTATTGATTTTGTTTCTAGTCCTATTACTTCGTTTGACACGTAATTTTCTTTTCATATTTACATTTATATCATAGAGTTATGATCAAATGAAAATTAAAATTAAAATGAGATGAGTGAGAAGAAACCATAATCACACATTTCAAATGAATTTAAAAAAGTAAATGCATCTCCCCTTAAAATTATTTCTCTTATTTTAAATGTGTGGCTATAAATTCTTCGTATTCTTCTCATTTTAGTTTATTATCTCCCCGGATCACAAGAAAAGTTAAATAATAAAAATCAGAAAAAGAAGAAGAAGAAGAAGAAAAGTGACAAAGCTATGAGATCACAGATCTTTGGATTCGCTATTAACAACTGTTACTATGAAGACTCCAAATTGTTTTGATAAATATCTTTTGTTTTAGTATAAGATGTTTTTTTACTCCAGCTTTCGTGATTTCGCCGCTCGGACTGCTGGGAATTGAATATTAGATGATATATTTAGGGCTATACTATGTTTAGTGTTAGAAGGCTCGGTCCATGTGTAGATGGGCCAAGACCTATTCGGGTTTCTTATGTTTTGTACAATATAAATAGTTGTGGAATAATACATTGCAACCCACGGGGTTTACATCAATTAACAAAGTGATTAGTACGTACGTCGTTATTGGCTGTGAAAAGAATGGTTAACTTATATATTTGGTCATAAAAAATCATTAGCAGATAACTTAAACAAAAATGTATAAGTGGTTTCTCTTGATCCTCCTATGGGCTGCTTCCTCATCTCTCATTCCTTCTCAAACGATTGTCAAAACGTTACCTGGTTATCCAGGTCCTCTCCCTTTCAAGCTTGAAACCGGGTATGCTTCTATTATCTGTCATTCATGCACACACATATAGGAAATTAAGTTGTCCTACTTTTTTTTTGGGGGAAAATATTTGCACGCACACATGTGTCCTTGATATAGGACTTGAACCTATTTCTGTTTGATGGATAATGGTAACTTTCGTACCACTTGGCCAAAGGCATAGTATTATTTTTTGTAAGTTATGCTTAATTCGGCATATATGTGAATCGCGAATACCAGGTATATTGGAGTTGGAGAAGATGAAGACGTACAGTTATTTTACTTCTTTGTGGAGTCTGAAGGGAACCCGGAGGTTGATCCTCTCATAATTTGGCTTGCTGGAGGACCTGGTTGTAGCAATCTCCATGCCTTCTTTTTTGAAATCGGTATGTAATTCTCATATTGAAAACTAATAAATAGTGTAAAAGAACTAGACCATGTGTTGTTGGCTTCTTCCTTGCATTTGGATGAGTATTTTTAAATGTTATGGATCATTATTATTCACCTTTTGGCCTTCATGCGTGGTCTCTTCTAAATCCTTACATTTACATTTTTACAGGTCCACTTAAAATTCTGAATGGAAATTATATAGATGATGTCCCAGCATTAAAAGTGGACCCGAATTCTTGGACAAAGGTTTGTGTAATTTTCTTTTTTATAAACTCTGTTGTGAAGTTGACAATCTGTGCTAATATCTTCCAATATAATATATTATTGTGTTCCAAAGCTGGCTAATATTATATACTTGGATGGCCCGACGTTAACTGGATACTCGTATACAACAACTTCAGAAGCTGCTCGCTCCAGTGATACATTATCGGCATCACAAACTACTGAATTTATCAGGAAGGTTATTAGAAGTTCACATTAAGTTGTACTTATTTATAGATGGATTCTTACTGAAGATTACTAATTAATTCGTATGCAGTTTGTTAGGGATCATCCGAGGTTTCTGAAAAATCCTATGTATGTTACTGGAATTTCTTATTCGGGGATTGTTATTCCAATGATTGCTGAGGGGATATATAAAGGTCTAATATATCTATATATTGGTTAAGGCCATATAATAGCAAGATACTTTTCAAAATGTACAAATATGAACTTTCAAAAATACTAATATCGTACACATACTTTCAAAATTCGTCTCGATATCATATCTTAATTGACGTGGCATGACTAGTTACCTGTTAAATTAATTACATGATATTGTTATTGATTTTTATTGGTGATGTGGAGATTACTCTAAATGTTTATTATATCCTATTTATATTTTTTGTATGTATATATGGTTACAAATACTTTATATACAAAAATATGAATCTAAATAGTCATAAATCGATAAGATCAAAAAATTAAAGAAGAAAATAGTTTGCTTAACGATTTATCCACTTGTTTATCATTTGTTTGAATAAGTTTAATAACAAATTTTTTTCTCATGTTATTCACTTGTTCAATAACTAGTTATAATACCCGCGCACGCACGGGGTTATGACAAAAAAATTTGTTATATAAATATTGATTATTGCTAGTCTATATAATATATACATTAATTTGTTTTGATTTTATGTGGTAGATAATTACTTAAATAAGTGTTTTAAATGATAACTGTTAAATATTTTTTTGTAAGATAGTTTGATCTAACATTTCATGTCGTGTTTTTCATGTTTTTGTTATTTATTTATTTATTTTTATTATTTTTTTAAAGTAAATGGCTGGCGAAGGGACCAACGGTGCAGCAATGGCGCATCCTCAGGTGCAGTTTGGCGGTGTCATAGGGCAAAAAAACCCTATGGCGTGTGTTACGCCACTGCATCAGGCACTCAAAGAATTCTTAGGGGATCTTNCATTTACTCATTTTACAGGCAACGAGCAAGGTTTAGAGCCTACAATAAATATTAAGGCAAGTTCACTATGCATAACATAGATAATTTTTTTGAACGAGTGCTTTGTACATGAACTTGAATTTTTTTAGGGATACATGGCGGGGAACCCATTGACCAACAAAAGTGGCGATATCAACTCTCGGTTTGAATTTGCTTATCAAATGGCACTTATATCTAAAGACTTATTTGAGGTATCATAAAATTTCAATTAAAAAAAAAGGCTGGAGGTCCTTTTCTACCTTAAGTAGAACGAGAAGGAGCCTCTCTACCTTAGGTAGGGGTAAGGCTGTCTACATCTCAACCTCCCCCATACACCGTGGAAGACGGTATTGGGACCCATAACCTGTGAAAGACGGTATTGGGACTCATAAACCGTGGAAGACTTTTCTTCTTAATTGAATGAATATTAAAAATTAATCCATTCTTGAAATTAATATAGTCAACAAAAGAAGAATGCAATGGAGAGTATGCAGAAGCTAATGATAAGAATATGCTATGCATATCACGTATCAATGAAGTAAACAAAGTAAGCCTGATTCAATTCATAACCTTATGTTTATCATCAGTATTTTTATTTATTTATTTATTTTGATGTTATTGCCTAACTGGCTATTGGTGCCATATGTTTATTGTCAGCGTGTAAGTGACATTAACATGTCACAAATTCTAGAGCCTATTTGTGGTAATTCAACAAGCAAATTGCTTCCAACTGTAAATCAGATAAGAATGAGAAAACAAAGATCAGTTCGGGAAAATCCAATAATGATTGTTCATGCACAACCTTCAGTCAAGGACGCCATTTGTAATGTAATAGTCTCTTCCGTTCTGTCCCTCATTATTATCCCGTCCCTTTTTAAGTATTTAATCTTAAACACAATCTTCCCTCTGTAGGTCGACTATTTTTATGCAATGCTTTGGGCCAATAATAGAAATGTTATGAAAGCACTTAATGTACGCAAGGTATGTTAATAAGACTTATAGTTACAACAGGGAGAAAACTTCCATTTTCAATCATTTCCGTATTATAAACAACACAAATAATTTTATGGTTATTTCATGATCGATCCTATCAATTAGGGAAGGGTAACTGAAGAAAATCTATGTAATATGGACATGAAGTACGACTATGGATACACTTCATTGCCATTATATGAGTTCAATGTCCAAAGTAGTGTTGAGCATCACGAAGAGTTAAGTAAGCGTAACTGCCGAGCCTTGATATTTAGGTAATGCAAGTTCTTTGCCCAATTTTATTTATGTTTCTCAAAATGTACCGTGTTTACATTAACTAATATGTTACTCTTTATGACATAGTGGTGATCACGACATGACGATTCCACATGTAGGTACATATAATTGGATAAAATCCCTTAATTTGACGGTCACAGAGAGTAACTGGGACGCGTGGTATTCTAATGGTCAAGTAGCAGGATTCAAAACAACATATGCCCATGATAACTATTCTCTAGTATTTGCCACTGTAAAGGTAAAACTTGTTATTCCGACACAAAAACATAAAATCTGTTACGTACATATACTTAGTTTATGTGTTATATGTAATTAACTATGTTGTGCAGGGAGGAGGTCACACAGTTCCTCAGTACAAGCCCAAACAATGCTTTGACATGGTTAAGAGGTGGTTTGCGCATGAATCTATATAAATCAGTGGATCAATTATGCCTCAAATCATTTAAAGAAAATCTTGAAGAGCTAGCAATTAATCATATATACAAAGAAAATGGATCATCTAGCTCTTTTATGTCCATACATGTATTGCTTTCTTTTGATATAGGATAAATTATCTTTGTATTATCTTCTCATATTGTAAGTTACAAATTGCACACCGGAAAATAAATTCAACATTCATAATGTAACAAATTATCCTAATTCTTGGAATCGTACTGATTAGGGTGAAACAAGAAGGGACAGCTCGTAAGCTATTTGAGACCGACTTGTAAACTACTTGACTTATACAAGTCGAGCTCGAGCTACTCGAGTATACATTCGAGTTGAGTTCGAACTCTAAAATACTTGGTTTACGAGGCTGGGGAGCCTTGTCAAGCTTTGAGTAAATTGCAATTTTACCATTTTAGATATTTTTCATTACTTAAATATAATAAAATTTGAGTCAAGTCGAGCGTGATACTTCGATTCTTCATCGACTTCGAGACTGAAATTTGAAAATAGTTGAACTCAATTTTAAACGACAAGTTGAGCTCAAGCTTGAAATACAAAACTCACAATGCTTAAGTTTTAATAGTCAAATCGAGTTCGGCAATACCCCGCTCGTGTAGACCCTAATGATTATTTAAACATGCTTTATATTTCAGAAATGCATGTAGGTATTACTCTATTATACATTAGGCGTCCACACAAAGCTGTTTAGTGTGGAAAAAAAGAAACGACGTCATTTGATCTACTGCATGTCATTTTGTTGTTTCGACTGTGTAGTTTGTTAATTTGTTTGGCCATTTTCATTTTTGGCTTGTAATTGGGTTATCAGGTTGTTTGTTGGCCCGTTTTCGTTATAAACTAAGCAATTTATTGAGTCATTAGGCTTAATTAATCAGACAATATACGTGTCTCCTTCAATAGCTACATGTCTAAACCCTAATTTGTCTCTTAGATCCACATAGTATCAAAACATATGCAACTCTCATCTTTCTCTCTAAATATACACACACTGGTGATTTCATTAAGCCGTGTTAGATTTGAAGGAGTGGTGAATTTTTAGCAGTTTTGGTGGTTCGACAATCGTGACCAAAGGTCTCACTGCCATTTGATTAGTTGACATATGGTATTTCGATGTCTTTTTTGTAGTTTGTATGCTATTAGTGAATTTCTGGATATGTATTTCTGTTTGTTTAAGCTTTATAACATGTATGCTGATTATTTAATTAATTAATTCATAACTACAAATGAATAAATTTTGTTAAAGCAAAACAATATCGCAAGCGTGGATATTTATAATTGTTTAATAAGAGTAAAATATATAGATTTTAAGATTAAAATATTCAACATTATTAATTCACCGATAGGTATTTTACATTTATACTCTAGTATTTTAAACCGTTACATGTTGCATTTTAATATTATTATAGCTTTAAGAGCTCATTTCTTCAAAAATTTGTTATATAATCATTTTTTAATATGAATTACTATACATATAAGACATTTGAACATTTAAGGAGGATCTTAAAATTTCGATCTGATTTTACGATTCCGATCTTGCAAAGGCCAAAACGATTTATAGTAGGATCTCGATCTTAATAGCCATGATTAAAACATCAAACTCAAAAGACAAATGACCGAACTAAACTAATTGCCACAAGAACTGCAAACCAGATGACTGCAGAACCAGAAATTTGTAGATACGAAATTCTTCTGAAAACTGAGGTGAGACCATCTCTAACAATAAAGAAGAGACGGCCTACGAATCAGTGACAACAAACCTGGTACTACCACAGCAGAAAATCATCATATGCCATTTCAGCAGCAGACTCGCATTAAACTCACAGAAAGAACAACCCACTTAAGACTTTATCCATTTACTAACCTACACTTTTACCGATCAAAAAGCTAACGTTGCCACTTTATCGCGATTTTCTTTTAAGATCTTATGGTAATCCACTCGTAGCTCTTTAATCGAGTATCTTGAACACTTTTGTTTATACTTGATACTTTTCCTTTGAAGAGACGATTATTTCTCTCTTTCCAAATATAATAACCGCACGTCTATCTAACCGCTTGCCATAGACGGGTGGTGTGATTAGGGATATCAACGTTTCCATTGGATGAAAATATTTCCCCAATAGAGAATGCATTAATATCACCAACCTTCCACCATCTAAAAACCTTTTCCCATACACTCATAGCAAAGTTTCACAAAACTAAACCATGATCACATGATTCTACCACACTATCACAACACGGACAAATAATAGTATCCAGATCGATGCCTCTTTTGTCGGGCTCCACACAAACCAGAATTCTACCTTTCACAAACAAAGACGTTGACATTCTTAGGAATCCATTTATTACATATTGTTTCTTGACCATCACTTTCGAACCTCAACATTCTCCCATCCACCATTTTTTATAGCGCTTTGACTGTGAACTTGCCATCTTTTTGAAGTGCTGATGACATCAAATAATCTGATTTTCTAAGTATCAATTTCCCTCTTTATTGACCATTTTAGCCTAATATTGTTGTTAGTATTGTCTTATTCCTTCATAATTTGTTTCAGGACCAGTAATAGAGTATGAAGCGACATTTGGACAAATTTGGATCCATTACGGACAAAAACTAGACAAAAGGCTCCTACAACATGAAGACTACAGTTTAACTACGTGATAATGTTACGCCGTAGCTAAATTATGACGTGGAATTATCCGCATATTCAAGACTACGCCATAACTAAGTGATGATGTTACGGTGTAATACCAACACCATGGCAACCTAATGCAATTAAAAAAGACTACGACATAGCACTTCAAGTCAACTACGACGTAGCATAAGTTACGGCGTAACACACAACTCAACTACGCCGTAACTATCTCTATGGATAAGATCATATGAAGATAACACCAGCTACGGCGTAACTACTAATAATGTTACGCCGTAGCTCTTTCCTGCCTATAAATAGAGGACGAATTTTCACCTTGAAGATCATCTCCCCTTTCCCAAACCTTTCTAGGGTTTGGGGAGAGCAACCACAAAGGAATAAGCTAGGTTTAGAAGTTTGAAGATGGAAGTTCTCGTCTACTACAATCATTTGTATTCGAGTTTGGATTCTCTTATGCTTTTCCAATAATCATTTGATGAATTCATTTTATTAATTCAAGTTTTGTTAAGTTATTTGTTCTATTTTACTTCTTCATATAGATATCTTCTTTGTCCATTCATTTACACTAGTTTTGGTAGTATTATAAGCTTGTTTGTATCTATTATGTTAGATTAAATTGAGCTGAACCCTTAGTTTATTTAGTAGGCTAGGACAATTGGCCATAGGACCCTAGTCTGGTAGATTGCGAGGATATGGTTGGGATGACAACAGACCACGGACCTTGTGTGCGAATTGACCATAGGATCACCTTACAAGTGGAGGTACTTAAGAAGTTGGAGAGATCTAAGATCCGAGAGGCCGGATTTTTGGGAATTCTGCTAAGTGAGAATTCTATTGATGGTAGCTGCTGATGGAATCTGCTGAAGAGATAGATTCTACTGAATAAGTGTTTCTGCTGAAGGCTAAGCTTCAGCATATTGAGTTACTGTGGATAGAGTTAAACCGCGTATTTTGTAATATATTTAGGATATGCATGAGTAATATTAGGAAAAGATAATGCATATTGTTTAGAGTTTATAGAATATACGTTTCTTGTGAAATGGTTTAGGTTAGGGTTCCTTGTCTATAAAAGGAACACAAGTTTATGTTCTATGATTTACGAGTTTACGAGTTTTGAAAAACAAGTTCTTATTATATAAAAGATCCATAGAGGATCAAACGTTCTTAGTATTCATTGTTTCTGTTTGTATTTATTTTCCGCATTAGAATACAAGCTTTGGAGATTCTCTATTAGAGTGTTTGTGATTACATAGACACTGCTAACGATCAACGAGAGCTACAAGATCTATCAAGGGTAATAGCTTCAACAAGTGGTATCAGAGCCTCGGGAGAGTCTCTTTGATACTTAGAACATCAACTTTTTACACACTCCTTAACAACACAACCTTTATCATGCCTGGATCTGACACTGAGTCAGATACAACACACAATCAAAATACAGCATCCCTTCATCACCTCACTCTCACTAACAGCAATGCAAAATTCCCATACCTTAAGAAAGAAGAGTATGAACTCTGGGCAATGCAGATGCAGAACTGGATTACCAACATTGATCATAATCTCTGGAAGGTAGTCTTCAAAGGTAACAGCCCAAAGAGGACTGGCACTGACGCAGATGGTAGAATATACTATCTTGATCCTACATCTGCTGAAGAGGTTCTTGCTCTTCAGAGGGAAAATAAAGTGAGAACTATTCTTCTTCAAGCTATACCACCAGATCACTTGGGTGACTTTCACTTCATGACTGATGCAAAGGATCTCTGGATGGCAATTAAAGATAGATTTGGTGGGAATGATGAGTCAAGAAGGATGAGAAAGTCAATGCTGAAGCAGCAGTTTCAAGAGTTTCAGACCACTGAGGAAGAAGGTATCCACAAGGGTTATGACAAATTTCATAAGATTCTAAGCCAATTGAATCAGCTGAAGGCAAGGCCAGACAATGAAGATTGCAATGCTAAATTCTTAAGATCCTTGCCTCCATCATGGCTTCAAGTAAGCATTGCACTCAAAGCTAAGGGTGGATTGGACATGATGAGTTTTGATGATTTATACAATAAGCTGAAAACTCTTGAACCAGATGTCAAAAGTCCTATTCGTTCATCTACTCCCACTTACTCATCTTTGGTTGGTTCCACCTCCAATATAATGCCTCCTAGTTCAAGTCCAATTTCATCTGCATCATCTTCATACACACCAACCAAATCACATTCTTCTGGTAGTGTGTTGGAAGATGTACTTCACTCTTTTGTTGCTGATTGTGAATCTCAGCAGCAACTCTCCTATGAGGACTTTGAACAGGTGGATCCATTGGATATGGAAGAGATGAACTTGAAGTGGCAGGTGGCTATGCTCTCATTGAGCATCAAGAGATTTGAGAAAAAGGCTGGGAGGAAGTTTGGTTTCAATGGCAGGGATTCAGCTAGGTTTGACAGAAGGAAGATCAAGTGCTACACTTGTGGTCAAATGGGTCACTTCTCCAGAGAATGCAAGGACAGGAAATCTACTGATGAGGTTAGGTATTCTACCTATCAGCAGAAACAAGGGGAAGTTGATACTGCCAAAACTGGATATCCCACAGCCTTGATCACTTTGGATGATCATGTTGACTGGAAGGCTCATGAGAGAAGTGATGCTGATAGTGATCAGAGTGGACTGCTGGCAAGCTGTACTTCAGAGGATGTTCATGATCAATTTGCTCTTATGGGCATTTCTCAGGTACATAACTGTGTGTTTGGTTGTAGTGTGAAATATAATGAACTTAAAGAAATGTATGATGAGTTAAAACCTAAATATAATGAGTGTTATCAAGACCTTGAATCATATAAACATGGTTTAAAAATCGTAGAAAAACAAAAGATTTGGTTTCAGAAGAATCAAGTTTCTTATGAGGAGGAAATAAAAGGGTTAAAACAGGACTTAAAATGTGCTCAAGATGAGTTAATCTATACTAAAAAGGTGAAAGCTAAGTTAGAGTCTGATAAACAAGATCTTCAAGAGAAGCTAGATACTGAAATAGCTACACATAAGAAGTGGTTAATATCAGGTGATAATTTAGCTAGAAGTTTTTATGGTAGTCAAGCTGTCAACTCTGGTATAGGATTAGGTTTTCAGAAATATGTAGGATTAGAAGCTAGGAATGACAGTAGAAAAACTACACCAGCAGGATTAGCAAACTATGTTAAAGAAGACACCTTACATGCTATCCCTGGTCCCATTAGAGGTGAACATATGCCCATTGACCTATCCATCACAGTTGACTTTGATGGATCACACCATTTATATGGCAAAAAGTTAAGTGACTTATCTGACCCTGTTATTAATAATGCTGACTCTGTCTCTTGCAGTGACAAGTCTTCTGATAAGGGGTCTACTGCCTATGAAAGTTGTGATTCAAGTGATCAGTTTGACCTTCCCAAGGCCTCACCCAAGACCTCATCCAAGCCTTCACCCAAGTCCTCAAACAAGCCTCTAGGAGTTGCTGCTGATGAATCCAATTCAAAGACAGTTTCTTCTGAAGACTTTTTATTTCATTCTTTGCAAAATAATAATGTTAATTCTGTCAAAAACAATTCTGTTAATGTTTGTGGTTTGAATGCTTTCAATAGAACTCCTTTCAATGTTAATAAATCTTCTAGAAAGAAGAAATGTTTTGTGTGTGGAAGCAAATCTCATTTAATTAAGGATTATAATTTTCATGAGCAAAGAATGGGTGACTGTGCTAAGAAACCTAGACCAATGTGGAAACATGTTGATGACATACCTGCTTATGTTCCACAAGCAACTCAATCTAACAGCAGATACAATACTGCTGATAAATCAGCATCTGCTGATGCATCAGTTCCTGCTGACAGAACTTTTCCATCATATAGGAAAAGACATGTTGCAAGACCAATACCTAGACCTATTTCTCCTTATTATCAGAATGGTTATTGGCCTAGTTATTATCAACCTATGTATATGGGTTGGGGGGACCATGGGATACTGCTGTTAAGCCCTCAGCAGGTTGTTCTTGGACTAACTGGGGATCTAATTATCAAAGAAGATCCAAGAACAATGGTGGATCTTATACATCTACATGGCCTACTTCTTATGATCCACAAGGCAGGCTCAAGTCAGTAATGACTTGAGTCTCCAAAGTGTACTTATATTTTGTATGTATTTTTTTTTGTTGTTATTGTAGGATCATCCCTTACTAAGTAAAGAAGTTGGCATAGTAGATAGTGGCTGTTCAAGGAGCATGTCAGGAAACAGAGAAAAGATGATTAACTTTGTACCCATAGCAAGTGGAGGAAATGTGACCTTTGGTGGAGGAAATGGTAGAATCACAGGAAAAGGAACTATCAGAACACCCATGCTGGATTTTGAAAATGTACTTTATGTGAAGGAACTGCAGCACTTTAATTTGTTCTCAGTGTCACAAATTTGTGATAAAAAGAACAAAGTTTTCTTCTCAGAAGATGAATGTCTGGTACTCAACAAAGACTTCCAACTTCCAGCAGATACACCAATTCTGCTGAGGGTTCCAAGAAGCAATAATTTGTACACATTCAACTTAAATGAGGTACAACCTGACAGTGATCTAACATGTTTGGTGGCTAAAGCTTCCTTGGATGAATCTACCAAATGGCATAGAAGGATGGCTCATGTGAATTTCAAGACCATCAACAAGTTGTCTAAACTTGGTCTTGTTCAAGGGCTTCCTTCCAAGGTCTTCACCAATGAACACAATTGTGTTGCCTGCAACAAAGGAAAACAACACAGAGCCTCTTACAAAGCCATTACAGCAGTGAGCAATATCACAGATCCACTTCAGTTGCTACATATGGACCTCTTTGGTCCAACTCAAGTGAGAAGTATTGATCATAAGTATTTCTGTTTAGTAATCACTGATGATTATAGCAGGTTTTGCTGGGTATTCTTTTTGAAAACTAAAGATGAAACATCTCCAATTTTAAAAGATTTTATTACCCTAGTTGAAAACCAGCTTAATAAAAAGGTTAAAGGTATAAGGTGTGATAATGGAACTGAGTTCAAAAATGTGGTGTTAATAGATTTTTGTAATTCTAAGGGGATAAAAAGGGACTATAGCAATCCCAGGACCCCACAACAAAATGGGGTTGCTGAGAGGAAGAATAGAACCTTAATAGAGGCAGCAAGATCCATGCTTGCAGACTCTAAGTTACCCACAATGTTTTGGACTGAAGCAGTAAGCACTGCTTGCTATGTTCTAAACAGGGTATCTATCACCAGACCTCACACAAAAACACCTTATGAACTTCTAACAGGGAAAGTTCCTTCTGTTCATTACCTAAGACCTTTTGGTTGTCATGTGACCATTTTGAACACCAGTGACCCACTTGGGAAATTTGATGGCAAAGCTGATGAGGGATACATTGTGGGATATTCAGCTCATAGTAAGGCTTATAGGGTATATAACTTGAATGCTAAAAGGATAGAGGAGACTCTTAATCTAAGATACCTAGAAGACAAACCTAATGTACAAGGTCATGGTCATGCTTGGTACTTTGACCTGGATTACTTAACTGATTCTTTGGGGTATACTAGATTTGTTGCTAATCAATCTGCAGGTACAAGAGATGCTCCATCTAACAATGCAGGTGTACAGGATGAAGACTCAGAGGATGAGTCTGAATTTGATGAACTAACTATTGTTGTACCTTCCATTCCTCCTAACCATTTTGTAGGAAACAGTGCAAAAGATACTTCTGAGAAAGATGAAGATGAGTCATACTATGCAGAGGATCTTGCTAAGCTCATGACACAAGAACATGCTGCTACTCAAGAAGCTGAGAAACTTGGTGCAAAGATTACAAATGATGCTGAAGCACTTCTGAGACAATCAGCACAAGCAATCAGTGGAAATCAGGATTCTGCTGACAGTTCTACTGACAGTACTCCTGTTTCTACTGATAACCTCTTTACTGCTGATGCTCCATCAGTTTCTACTCCTATTTCTACTCGTGTGTCAACAGACTTTGGTGAGCCTTATACACGTTTTCCAAGTCCTTCAGATCTTGGTAATCACCAACCCAAAGCTGGCATCTTCACTTCCTCTTCCTATGATAGTGACTATGAATCCCATGTGACCAATCTTGACAAAACCATTGATGTCAACCCCAATGCAACAAAAAGGATTCACACTAATCATCCAATGGAGAATATAATAGGTGATCCTAAAGATCCTGTTCATACTAGAAGCACTGTGAAGAAGACAAAGTATGGAGAAGTTGCTTTTATGTCTTATGTTTCCCAGCAGCAGAGAGACAATCATACAGACTTTCAACATTGTCTGGTTGCTTGTTTTCTCTCCCAAATGGAACCAACCAGTGTTCCACAAGCCCTTGCAGATAATAGTTGGCTTGAGGCAATGCAAGAGGAAATGCAACAATTCAAGCATCAGCAGGTTTGGATATTGGTTCCTTTACCAGATGGGAAGTATGCTATTGGGACAAAATGGATCTTGAAGAACAAAAGAGATGCAAGAGGTATAGTTGTCAAAAACAAGGCAAGATTGGTGGCTCAGGGGTTCAGGCAAGAAGAGGGAATAGATTATGATGAAGTTTTTGCACCTGTTGCTAGAGTTGAGGCCATAAGGATTTTCTTGGCCTATGCATCTTACAAAGGATTTACTGTATATCAGATGGATGTCAAAGGTGCATTCTTGTATGGTGAGATTGAAGAAGAAGTTTATGTCACTCAACCCAAAGGTTTTGAAGATCCAGATCACCCTGAATATGTTTATAAGGTGGTCAAAGCTCTTTATGGCTTACATCAGGCACCAAGGGCATGGTATGCTAGGCTCTCAAAGTTTCTGCTGGAGCATGGCTACAGGAGAGGTGCCATTGACAAAACACTCTTCCTAAAGAAGGATTCAAGGGATATTATACTTGTGCAAGTTTATGTGGATGACATTATCTTTGGATCCACCAAAGAAGCTTGGTGCAGGGAATTTGAAGACTTAATGAAGGGTGAATTTCAGATGAGTGCCATGGGGGAGCTTACTTTCTTTTTGGGTCTACAGGTTCAGCAGAAACCAGATGACATATTTATCCATCAAGAGAAATATGTGAGAGACATTTTGACAAAGTTTGGTATGGAAAGTGTCAGAACTGCCACTACACCTTATGAAGCTCCTAAACCAAAGAACAACATTGAATCAGATCCAGCTGTGAATGTTCACCTATACAGATCTATGATTGGTTCATTGATGTATTTGACAGCTTCTAGGCCTGACATTACATTTGCTGTGAGTGCTTGTTCAAGGCATCAAGTTAATCCACTTACTTCTCACTTGAATGCAGTCAAAAAGATCTTCAAGTACTTTAAAGGCCAGCCTAATCTAGGTCTTTGGTACCCAAGAGAGTCCCATTTCAAGTTGGAAGCCTATAGTGATAGTGACTATGCTGGTGCAAATTTGGATAGAAGGTCCACAACTGGAGGTTGCCCATTTCTTGGGAGAAGATTGATTTCTTGGCAATGCAAGAAACAAACTATTGTTGCTACCTCATCTACTGAAGCAGAGTATGTTGTTGCTGCCAATTGTTGTGGGCAGGTACTTTGGATACAAAATCAGTTGCTGGATTATGGGTTTAACTTCATGAACACCACAATCTTTATTGATAATCAAAGTACCATATGCATTGTTAAAAATCCAGTTTTTCACAATAGAACAAAGCATATTGAGATAAGACACCACTTTATAAGAGATGCATATTAAAAACATTTGATATGTGTGGTTAAAATTCACACAGATAAAAATGTGGCAGATTTATTGACTAAAGCTTTTGATGGACCTAGGTTTCAACACTTAGTTGTCCACATTGGGATGGTTAACCCTTAAATGCAATGTTTAAGGGGAGGCATAAGCCTCAGGGAAGGCATATGCTTCAGGGGAGGATTGAATGTTGTTGTAAATCTTGTATAATTTTAGATTTCTAACACTAACCATCTAATGTGTTTCTTAGCATATTAGTTTGTTTGTTTGGTTTGCTTTTATGTGTTTGTTTCACAGCATACAGGTCTGTGCAGTTGCTGGTTTGGATTGTTTGGAACAAGGTCTAGTAACTTGAAGTTATGGTTACTACTGAAGAAGTTATTGTTTCTCCTGAAGAAGGACAAAAGTGATGTTCATTGTTTCTACTGAAGTATATACAACTGATTACTTCTGTTTCTACTGAAGTGGAATACAAGTGATACTAATTACATCTACTGAAGAGAAAGACAAGAAGTGTTGGAAAATACTAATTCAAGTTTTTCATTCATTCAAGAAACAAGTTACAGAGTACAAACAACTTCAAAAGTAAATAAAGATCATTCCTATACATTTTCAACTACACAAATCCTAAAATTCTATCATTCATATTGCAAAAGCCTGGTGGATATGCATGTCCAGTACGATGAAGAAGCTGAAGGTGAAATGGAAGGATGGATTGATGAAAACGTTGATGATGCTCAAGAACCTATGTTTGGTCCCTGGCAACATCATACTATCTAAATTTGGTCTCTGGCAACATCACACAATCTTCTACTCCATTTTCCCTTTCCCTTTTTCCATCATCTCTGCCTTCTTGCCCTTTCCCTTGGGTCCATGGTATGAAGCACCAGATCTTGGAGCAGGAAGACCAATCACCACTTCTCTTGATTTTGGAAGTGGAGGGTTAGATCTCCTTGACAAAGGCAATGACAATGGTTGTAAAGATGGATTGGCACTTCTGGTCCTTGTTCGAGAGCAAGAAGAAGCCAATTGGATGGACGAAGAAGAGGGTGGTAAATGATTTCTTTTGGGATCATGAGGAGGAAGGAATGATGGGTCTTCATTTTCAGAAGATTCCTCATCAGAGGTTAAAGGTAAAGGAACATTGAGGTCGTGCCTCTTTTTGCGAGCCTCTTCCTTGGTTTGCCAAGGTTTCTTAGGGTATCCAGGTGGAAAGTAATTACCCCACCCATTGCTCTCTGAAGATGATGATGAATCGGATGATATCTCTATAGGATTCATGTTTGGAAAAAGATTTGAGATGGTAATTGGGAGGTTATTGAGAAATTAGGGTTTGATTGATAATTGGGGAAAAGTGATAACTGTATCGAGTGGTTTGGGGTTGTTTTATAGACAAAGTCAAGGATTGATGGTCATTAATGCGAGTTCGGTGGCACAGTAAAACTCAAGATATTTACTTACGATATTTTTACACTTGCATTGATTCTGCTGATTGACTATCAATCAGCAGATTGACCATTGTTTCTGCTGAAGGGTTATTTTTGAAAGTTATTTTACACGTCAGATATGGTCAACAAACTGTTCCGATATACTTGGCCACGATTGGGTAACTTCCTTTTATAACCTAATTCGAATCACTTTGCCCAAAATAACTCACTCCATCATCAAACAGTTTAAAACCCATTCCAAAATTCATTAAGTCGTAACCTCTCATCACAAAATCTTCACATGGCATCTCTTCAAGTCAAGAAAGATCATAACAAGGTTGCTTTTCTGACTAAGACAAAAGGCCATGAGCAATATGATCCAATGGTAGAGTTTTTGCAGAGTTCCAAGATTCATTATGCTCTAACACATTCTCCAAATGTGATATATGAATCGTTGGTGAAACAATTTTGGGCAACGGCTGCTAAGAGGTCTGACACAGAGATTGTAGCAACAATTGAAGGAACAGAGTATGTGGTGACTGAATCACTGATTAGAACACAGCTACAGTTGAATGATGAAGGAGGTGTCTACCATACCAACACTGAAGATATTCTTGCTGGATTAAGAGAGGTTGGCTACCAAAGCACAGCAACAGACATGTGGCACAAGAATCAGTTCTGTCCTATGTGGAGATTTTTGGTGCACACATTGCTTCAGTGTATCAGCAACAAGTCAGGTGGATGGGATCAGTTCTCTACCCAATTGGGTTGTGGTATTGTATGTCTCTCAAAGGGTTTAACTTATAATTTTTCTAAGTTTATCTTTGATAATATGATTGAAAATATTCAAAGGAAAAAGCATAAGTTTCTAATGTACCCTAGATTCTTACAGATGATTTTAAATATAACAACCCAAGAGCAAACCTTTTGTCCCATAGGAGCACTTACAAAGAAAGTTTTTGCCTCTATGAGAACTAATTATGAAGGGGCATTTCACCCTTTATTGCCAGCTATGTTGCCACAAGGCAATAATGATGCTGGTGAGGGTGATAATGCTGATGCTCCTCCCTCTCCACATCCTGCTGATGATGGAAATCCATCATCTCCCAGTGTTGCTGCTGATGGTAATCCATCAGTTGCCACTGATGAGGGTCCTTCCATTGCTGCTGAAGCATCCAATGCTTCTCCTGACCAGCCTCCACCATTCCCTAGTTCACCCAGGCCTCACACACCATCAATCTCTATTGCTCCTGATGAGCCAGTTCTTGAGGTAGAAGAGAATCTTCAGTCTCTTGGTACATCAGTACCTTTACCTTTTGAACCTGAGATAACTAGACTGCCCACACCTAGTCCTGAAAGAGAACCTTTTAATGATAGCATTCCTACATTTGAGCCTGTTTCTCCTGAAAGGCCCAATGATGCTCCCATTACCACAGAGCAATCTGCTGGTGGAGCTGAGGAGCCTATTACTCTCACATCTGTATATGATTTGCTCAACAGGTATGTCAAAAAGGTTGATGATCTTCAAACAGAGCTTGCAGACACTAAATCTTCACTTGGTGCTGAAATTGTGGCTTTGAAGAATAAGATTCAGGGACTAGAAGCACAACTTGGGAAGAAAAGGAAAAGAAACTTGGTGGTTTCTTCTGATGAAGAACAAGAGGGAAGGCAAATGGACTCTCTTGAAGTATTAGCTGATGTGGCTCAACAAGCTGCTACTTCTTCATCTCCTAAAGCTATTCCACAAAAGGAGACAATTCAGTTCAGCAGAAAAAGAAGGAGACAATATTTGGCTCAAGTAGCTGCTGGGACTTCTAAAGTTGTAGATAAGCAAGTTCCTGCTGATGCAGATATGGTTCCTGTTACAGTTGATCAAGCACAAGCTCAGTCTTTTGCTACACCTTCAGAAGAACCCTCAGAAGTATTTGTTGCTGGCCAAACTTTTGTGCTGGAATCTGACATTGCTGGTGCTTCTACTCAAGCTGAAGATCCTACTTCACAAGTTTCTTCTGATGCACCTGCTACTGCCCTTTATGTAGATTTGTCTCATGATAAGGAGCCATCTACTATTGCTTCTGATGTACCTGCTTCTGCTAAAGGAAAGGAAGTTTTTGTTGAAGAAGTAATTGATCCAGAGTCTATGTCTGATAAGGAAAGGATTGAGCAGATAAGAATGCTTAAAGAGTATGAAGATCAGATGAAGAGTAAAGCACTACAAGAAAGGCTCTCAGCTCAGTTTACTTCCAATCTGTCTCCTGCAAGACAAAGGGAATTGGATGCACAATCCATTCATTTTACTGATGAGCAGTGGGATACCTATACTATGCAAGCTGCATCAAATCCTACTCTTGCTCAGAGTATACTGGGAGCTAATTTTGATAGAGAAAATTTTGCTGCTCAAATGGTTGCACTTGGAGATCAGAAGAAGAAGGATGCAGCTGCCAAGAGACAAGCCATTGCACTTCAGAAGGAAAAAGAGATAAACCACTTACTGAAGCAGAGAAGAGAACTTATATGAGGAATGTGGTTTATAACCAAAGTGTTGCTCTATACACTTCTGGTTTGAAGAAGAAGCAAGTCTGGAATCTACCTGATTCTGAGCTGATAAGGCTGTATAATTTGATTATGAAGCAAATTAAACTAGCTTCTCAAGTAAAAAGGATTGCTGATGTTCTTGATGCTCCTACCGCCAAAAGATCTAAGATTTTTGACTCAACTGCTGATGCTGTGCAAACTGCTGATGGTGTACAATCTTCTGTAAGTTTACCATCTGCTGAAGCAAAGGGTGTGTCTTCAATTTCTACTGAGGAAGCATCTGCTGGTCAACCATCAGTTCTTCATGTTTCTTCTGAAGCTTCTATCATAGCTGTTTCTTCTGAAGCTTCACCAATAGCTACTGATCATGATATGGATTCAAAGGAACAACCAAGTACAAATGAGATTCTTTCTTCTGTATCTGCTAATCCAGGAAGATCATTTCTCTCCAACTATCGTGCAGTCCTGGCTAAGCAAGCTTAACAACCAACTGCTAAAGCTAAAAAGGCTAGGGAGGAAATGGATAAGCTGTATCAAACAGGTGTGCATATTCCCATTCCTACTGATGCTCCATCCTCTATTCCTGCTGCAGATGCCTCTAGTGCATCTGACAAGGTGGATCATTCTATTTCTATGGGAATTTATGTACCTGGTAGGAGAAAGAAGAGGATGTCCGACAAGAGACATATTGCAATTAGAAGATCTCTAAGAATATCCAGGAAACAAACTGGTAAGAAGAAGAGATCATCTAAACATGTGGATATACAGGCTGACAATGCTATCTTTATCACGAAGG
The DNA here is from genome assembly GCA_014162995.1 of Artemisia annua. Classification (NCBI taxonomy): domain Eukaryota; kingdom Viridiplantae; phylum Streptophyta; class Magnoliopsida; order Asterales; family Asteraceae; genus Artemisia; species Artemisia annua. The sequence goes on along the minus strand of LBNU01012737.1, from coordinate 192,502 downwards.
GTTCTTCTACAACTTTTCCAGAAGATTCTTATAGTGTGTTGAAAGATTGGAAGGTGACTGATGGTCAGATCAACACAATCTATAGAATGGATGGATCTTCTATGGAGTTTACTTTCTTGAAGGATATACTACATTTGGTGGATAGACAAGACCTGAACACTCTTTATGCCTATGTGACACATTATTATGCAAGTCATAAACCACAAGGGGCAGGGTTGTACTTATTGGGGGATCTGCAAGTTCTTTTTGATTCTAAGTCTCCTAATAGTACAGGGTATTCTATTTGGAAGAATTCTCATAAATGGAAGGTTGATACATGGAGATTCTATCCTTCACCAAATGTACATGTTGTGGAGTCCAAGTGTGGGATGAGAGTTTGTATGTTCTCTGATCAGCAGTATCCATTGTCATCTAAACTGCTGAGAAGATTGCTGAGAAGGAAGTTGGAGGTTCCTCCTAATCCAGTGTCCAATGATCTCACACATGCAGAACAATTGGTTGGATTAATCAAGTCTCAGCTTCTACAACCACAGGCTTCTACTTGATTATGATATTATTTGTTGTATATGTTTATTTAGTATTAAAAAAAAGAAAAAAAGGGTAGTTCTTAGATTTTTGTACTAACTGTTTGCAGGTTTGTTGTATAGTAACTCTGTTGATGGTTATCAACTCACCAGATGTGACTTGTATCCATCAAAGAGTTGGCTAGTCCAAAGGGTACAGCTTTGGTAAAGACACATCAAATCTGTTGATGGCTGTAATGATTTGCCAAAATCATAGGGTACTCAACTCACCCATGCTTAATTGCTGAGAGTTGAAATGGTTATCAATTCACCATGGATCTTATTCTGTGAAAATCCAAAGAATTGACTAGCCCATAAGTATATGGCTTGTGGTAAAGGCAGTGGTAATCCATATTGGTTTTCAATTCACCAAGGATGTTTCCTTTAAGAATTGGCTTGTCCTGAGCAAACGGCTATAGGTAAAGACAACTCAAATCTGTTTGTAGTTGATGATTTACTCAAAATCACATGGTTATCAGTGTACCATGGTTTTCGAACTAAAACATTTGGCTACTCCAGCAGTGATGGCTATTGGTAAAGAGACATCAAATCCATTAGTTTCAATGATTCACCTCTCACAGGAGTTAACACACCTGGATGTGATGAGAATAGTATGAAACTTATTTGTTTTGATGTATCTAATGTCATATGTTGCTGCAAAGATATGGTGTTTCAAGCTTATTCCTCATAGAGATGTGATCTTTTTGGTTCTTTGCTGCTGATGTTTGAAGACAATCCTCTTTACATTATTGTGATTACTGATCTATCAAGGAATCTTGAACTTAACCATGTCAAATTCAAGATTAGGGGAGGATTGTTGGGAATTCTGCTAAGTGAGAATTCTATTGATGGTAGCTGCTGATGGAATCTGCTGAAGAGATAGATTCTACTGAATAAGTGTTTCTGCTGAAGGCTAAGCTTCAGCATATTGAGTTACTGCGGATAGAGTTAAACCGCGTATTTTGTAATATAGTTAGGATATGTATGAGTAATGTTAGGAAAAGATAATGCATATTGTTTAGAGTTTATAGAATATACGTTTCTTGTGAAACGGTTTAGGTTAGGGTTCCTTGTCTATAAAAGGAACACAAGTTTATGTTCTATGATTTACGAGTTTACCAGTTTTGAAAAACAAGTTCTTATTATATAAAAGATCCATAGAGGATCAAACGTTCTTAGTATTCATTGTTTCTGTTTGTATTTATTTTCCGCATTTGAATACAAGCTTTGGAGATTCTCTATTAGAGTGTTTGTAATTACATAGACACTGCTAACGATCAACGAGAGCTACAAGATCTATCAAGGTTAATAGCTTCAACACGGATCTCTACCGAATGTGATCTATTAGATTTGGCACGTAATGTCTCAACCGAGTATCCAATCTCCGCTTTCTAGCAAGGGGTAGTGCCTTTGGTTCCGGAGACGATATTAGGGAAGATAGGCTATGATGACTTTACCATACGATTCTTAGTGATATTTATGCCACTGTATGTAGTTTCATAAACCTGAACTTTGACTTGATAAACTTGGTTAAGACTCTATCTTTTCACTTTCTATCTCTTGCCTGAATCTTTAGGTTGAATAACTACGAACCAACATTTTCTATCAAATTCATTATCTTATCTCAATCATTATAATATAACATATTTTGATTTCTTTCACAAAAGCTCTTAGGGACGACACTCGGATTTACCTAGGCTTTGCTACATTCGATCGGGTTCTCTGCCTGTTAGTATATGTTTATCCTAGTACATCTTAGTTTATAAATTTAAAGCAGGATGAAAATACGCATCAGGTTTTTGGCGCCGCTGCGGGGAGCAGTATAGTTGAAAGGATTTGAGGTATGTTTATTTGACCTATTTTATGAGGCGGATATGCCTGACTACTCATAACTCAGGTACATAATTCGTTCTCTCGTATTGCAATATATCCTTAAAGTTTTTTTTATAAAAATAACAAGTTTTACAAAAATTCATTTACGTCGTAGTTACTGAACCCTATTACGCCGTAGTTAATTTTCATTATAAACTTTTATCAGATCTCAAAATTAGGTTACGGCGTAACTCTATACCAAACTACGCCGTAGCTTCACCTCAGTTTATATATTGGGATACGATTTTCATTCTAGGTTTTTACCACAAAAAATATCTACGCATCCCCAGTAAAAGTTTTCAAGAAAATTACTTCTTGTTTGTTTCTAATCATCTCTAGGACATCCATGGCAGGTAATTAAATCTCGATTCTCAACTTTTTCAATTATAGTTAGGGTTTATGTGATTGAAAATTGGGGATTTTTAATTTCGTGATATGTTCGATATAATTGGCCACTATAATATGATCCTAGGATAGTTTATTCATGTTTCCTATTAGCTTTTAGGACTTCCTTTGGATTGTTGTTGTTTAGTGGATATTTGGCGTAATCTTTGACGTTCCATTTTGATAAGTCGTTTTAGTATGGTTTTAATTTTAAAATTTTTGTCGTTAGATAAAATAACTTGAAAACAAATGACAATTCGATCTTCCGAGGTCGTTTTCCCAACGAGATTTGAATTGAGATTTACGTTGTGTTTTTAGTTAATGCTTGAATATCAAAAAATTTTGGTTTTTATAAAAGATTTTTAAAGCTAATATAAGTGATAAAAACTAGATTAATCAAGCAAAACTATTAAGATAAAAACAAGGCCTGGAAGATAAGACGATAAAAAGATATGCTTGCTAAGTGACACAATAAGTTCATTAAGTGTGGGCTAAGGTTTGATGATGCATTATTTTCCTTAAACACGATTATTTCCTCACAACGTTGGTTTATTTTGCAAACAATCCTTTAAAAAGAAAATAATTACTAGATGTGCAATTTGATTATTTTCCGGCTTTTGCCCTTCGAATAATAAAATCACAAATCTAAATAATTTGTCCAATTATTAATCACAATCCTTTTTTATTAATCCATACTTAAATCCCAAATCCTTATCACTTAGCAAACATAAAACACTACTAGCTAAGCATGCCAATTAAACTAGAAACAAATAATTCAACAAGCACAATCATATTAATAAACTAATAGAGAAAAAGATAAGAAAATAGAACCCGATCTAACGCGACGAGAATAATACCACCCGATCTTATAAACTAGATAAACCATAAAGTTTAATTCTTTAAAAGCTTTAATAAAACCAAATGGTTAATAAAGTTTGTGACTTTATTAACTAATTAGCTTATTAAGACTAAAAAGTAATAAACTTTATTGATAAACTAGCTTATAAGACCCTAAAGCTCCGGCATTAGCGGTAGAAATGATGAGAAACAAAGAAAAATCAAAACTTTATTAGGAATAAGCAATAATAATGACCAAATAAGCTATGGAAGAGCTTATTGGTTGAGAAAGCTACAAACTTTATGATTAAAAACCTAATAAAAAGCAAAATTCTTAAAACTTTATGATGAAAATCTAAAAGATCTAAGAAATTAGCTATTGATGAGGCGAAAAGTGTTACGCTTTTAGGGGGTCATTTAAGTCCTAATCCGTAATTATTTGATCAAATATTGCCTTAGATCGTTCCTTTTGTTATTTTAGGTACTTTGGAAAAGAAATTTGGAAAATGAAGCATTTTGGACGTTTTTGGAGCATAAAAGTGAAGAAAACGACAAAGTCTCAAAAACAAGCTGAAAACAGTGCCTGACGGCGTCACTCTTTACGAGATGACGGCGTCACGCTTTGACAAAGAGGTGGATGATTTTTACACTAGACGCCCCAGAAAGATTTTGGAAGAATTACACGTGACGGCGTCACGTGTAAATGGGAGTAGGCCATCACGTTATAGCTCAAAGGGAGACGGCCCAAAGACATTTAAACGGGGACGACGTCAAGAGTAGATCTGAGCAACCTGAGAGAGTTTTGGCGGTGAGGTGACGGCATCACACTCTAAAACGTGACGCCGTCAGATTGTAAAATCTATATATATTTTTCTAATTTTCATTCATTAAGTGTGCAACTTTTGGGAGAACTTTAGGGATAAACCCTAGTTCGTAAAACACTGTACTTTCAGGGGGTTTTCACCCTTGAGACCTTGATGTTCAATTAAAGATAAGTCTCCTTTCAAATCAATCAATATGTCTATGTGTTGTTTGATTATATCTTATGCTTGTCTTTACTTTAACATTCTAGGCTAGGTTTTTCTTGTGTTTGCTTGGATCTAATGAAACCTAGCTATTGGTTACATGTTGTTGGTTTGTTTGTGATTGTTGTGGGTGGGTGAAGTCGATGTTAGGCTTAAGAAAACTGGCTAACCTCCCATACGGTAACTTGCTTGAAGGTCTTAGGAAACATGAATCGGATGTGTACTACAATTATATGGTTGTATTTAATGCATAAGCGAATTCTAGTGATCCCATGTTAGGAGCTTTTAGTCGGCTCGATATAGGAGTGAAGTAGGAGCTTATAGAGTTAGGGAAGATCGTACACGACCCTACGAATGGTTTAAAGGAATACAACCCGTCATCCACACAATTACAACAAACCAATCAACCGGTAAAAGATAGCTAGGGAGTAAGGAAATCTTAGTAAACACATTTTTCTCTCATATAAGTTTCACAACAAATTTACTTTTTCTTGTTATTTTATTTTATTTGCATAAGTAGTTATTTGGGTTAGTTGACTAGCAACTAATTCCGCCCACTCTTCCAAATACCCGAGATTTTACTTGCTTTTATAAATTATAAAAAATACAAAAAGAATCATCCCTCAACCCTTAGACCTAAATTAGAGTAGTTTTCAATCCTAACGACACTATTCCCCGAGAGAACGATCAATCCCCCGGTACTTGAGAGGTAAAACCTAATTGCGAAGATTGCAAAACCTACACATCAAGTTTTTGGCACTGCTGCCGGGGAATAGTTATTGCTTTGGTTGAAAATTTTATTTTTACTTAAGTCTACTCATTAGGTTCCTTTCTAGTGAGATTTTTATTTTTATTTTTCTAGGTTTTCTTTAGTCTATCTTTTTTTTTCGTGTCTTTGTTCGTAACCATTACCATCCGACATCATGGAAGGTGGTAATATCCTTGATCTCAACAACCCACCACAACATAACATACCCCAACCAAACCCAAGGAGCCAATGTGTCTCCATTGCGATCCGACACCATCCGGTTGGTGCAAAGCGGATGTGCATTCCATGGACTTCGTTCCGAAAATCCAAATCAACATCTCAAGGACTTTCTTAAAATCGTAGATTCCAGATACCTTGATGTTACCACTCGAGAGACTACCCGATTACGTCTACTCCAATTCTCTCTGCGAGACCAAGCTAGTCAATGGCTAGAACGTCTACCCGCAGGATCCATCACCTCTTGGTATGATCTCACCACTCGCTTCCTTGCTCAAATTTTCCCGCTGGGAAGAACCACAAAGCTAAGGAATGACATCTTGATGTTCCAACAACGTCAAGGTGAAACCCTTTACGAGGCATGGACTCGATTCAAGGACTTACTCTAAAAAGTCCCTCACCATGGCATAGACCTTTGGCTCCAAGTCCAAATTTTCTATGACCATATCAATATCCCCATGAAGCAAACCATTGACCAAGCGACCAATGGCAAGCTACGTGATCTAAGTGCGGAACAATCATGGGAACTCATAGAAAATCTTGCTCTTTATGACAACGAAAGTTGGAATGATCCCCGTGATTTGAACGAAACGGTCAAGGAAATATCTTTGCCTTCGAATAATTCAAGCACTTCCGACCGTAGGATCATAGAACTTTAGGACCAAGTTAAGTATCTCATGAAATCCTACGAAGCTCCTAAACCTTCAAGCCAAGTGAACAAAATTACTTCTTCATGCGAGTATTGTAGTGGTTCCCACGACACTCGTGATTGCATGGAACTCCCCGAACAAGCTTTTGCGGATTACGCATCCTCGCGTACCGACGGAGCGGGAGAAAAGTGGTACACTTTCAAACCCGAGCCAAACCCTTACGGTGATTCTTACAACCCCTCTTGGAGAAATCACCCAAACTTTAGGTGGAAACAAAACCAAAACACGCCCCAAAACAATTCTTCCAATCCACCTAATCGTTTTCAATCAAACGGTTCAACAACAAACCGTACTTTCAATAACAATCCCTCCAATAACTATGGTAGTACCAATAACCTTGAGGGAATGATGTCTAAGTTTATGGCATCTCAAGAAGCCCGTATGACTAAATTCGAATCCGAATTTAATCAACAACAAACGGAGATGACCAACAAAATAGACAACTTATTGAAAGCACTAATCAACCAAGGGTTACCATCACCGAATAAGGATGCTAGGAACACAAATAGTGGATCCCAAATCAAGGACCCCTCATCCTCCCAACATGTACACTTTGTTAACGTTGTCACTATTAAGCCAATCACTAAAAATGAAGTAGATAGTGAAGATAAGGATGAAATTAAGGAAGTTGAGGAGAGTAGGAAAAGGGAAGTAGAGGAAATAGATGATGGGGAGGACTACTTCAATAGGTTGCCAACTAAGGAAGAACGTGCATACCATAAGGATTTATTTGATGACCCCAAGACGTCATACTTCCTTGGTACTCCAATCATTAAGACGGGTGATCCATCTAACATCAACATACCATGCAACATAGGTCACTTGCATGTTTGGAAAGCTTACATAGATCTTAAATCCCCCATAAACATCATGACTAGAGCCTACTACAATCTGATAATGAAAAAGCAGCTTGGATTTAGGATATTTCCTAGCAAGGGATGGATAAGCAATTTTGTAGGTAGAGTTAAGGTATTACATGTTTATGTAGGGAATTTCACCTACGTCACTGACTTCGTGATTGTTGAGGATATTCGTCCGGTAGTAGATGCATGCTTAACTCAAGTTGTTTTTGGAAAGCCATTTGTTGAGGCCTCTAAAATGAATTATGACCCGTCTCTAGGGATAGTTAGGTTCAAGAACGAGACTGATGATATAGCTTACCAAATGCCATATAAGATAGAGCAATGCCGACTCTTGTCAAACATCGAGAAGGAGCACAAGCAAGCGGTCTACTATAGGAATGATGAGGATAGACGTAGAGGAGTAGACTATGTTATGGGTAGAATATTTGGTTTCTACAAGGAATGCTTGCAACTAGGTCCGGAATATAAGACTAAACCCGAGGATGACCTAGAAACCTTGACCAACGATGAAGTCATGTGATAGAAGGACTTTGAGTCTAGCTACAAGACTCGTTAATAAAGAAAAACGCTTCTTGGGAGGCAACCCAGGCTTTATTTGTTTTGTTTGTTTGTTCGCTTGATTTTATTTGTTTCCGTATGTATGTTTTATTTTTATCTCTAATAATTCATGTTTCAAGTTAAATTGTGGAAATGCTTTATTTTGTTTTTAACTTCGTCTTAACTACATATAAAGGTATTTTGCAAAAGATAAGTGTAAGGGAAATCTAAATTTGTTTATAAGAACGAATTGGACATGAATTGTAGTGATATAAAATGAACATACATATTAGTATTTGTTTGAGTCAAATGCTTGTATCGAGTCATAATAAAATTTTGCAGGATTCCAGGAATTAAGGTAATTGTTTTTCCAGAAATTTTCCGGAAACTAAACATAAGAATTTTGTCAGATCAATTCTGACGGCATCAGCCTTTTAAAGCTGACAGCGTCAGGTACTGATTCTAGAAAAAGTTTTTAAAATTTAGTTTTTTTGCCGGATTATAAAAATTACTGCATCTTTAATTCCAGGAATCTGCAAAACTTTCATTCCACAAGCATTATATCCTTATATAGATTTTGCCGCCGATTTTACGCAAGGTTTGCCTAGATTGTTTTCTCAGGTTTAACAGGTTACATTGGACAAGAAGATAAACACGGAATCAAGTTCATGACATCAAGCTTTTGGCGTCGCTTTGATCTTGGAGCTTTTTCATCATCTTGGAAAAAGATCTAACCATGTTACCACAAGATCCACATCAAACGAATTAGGGGAGTATTTGTTTCATTCTTTCCTTTTCTCTACTTTTACATCTTTTATGTGAACATTGGGGACAATGTTCGGTTTAAGTGTAAGGGGGGTAAATGAAGAGACCTTAGAAAATGCTATTACGCTTGATTTTTGTTTAATTTAATGGTAGACGTGTAATAAAACTGAGAGAATATTTGTTAGGGCAATTTTAGCGCCAAATTTAAAATTTTTATAGGAGTGAAACTTTAGGCATAATAAGCGTCTCATGGATAGGGAATTGTATGACTAACACAAAAATCATACCACTCAAAAATTTTCCCCCAAATATGTGAGGTTCACCCCTAGAATTGTTAGGAAAAGCATTCATTTTTGGTGCTTGTGTGTGTACCGGTAGTTTATAGATTCTAGAACTTGCATTAATGACCATCTCAAATTCACAAGTGAGACTACATTCGTGTAGTTAGATTTACTACATGATAAGAGGCATTAGGATAACCCATGTTTTACACCCGTATTATAATTACATTGACTTCATTAGTCAAGTAATTCTCCCACACCTTAGCGATGTAGTCATTTTTAGTACACGATACCCCTAGTACACCACTCAGAGCCTATCTTTTCGTTTCTAACTTTAAGCATTTTACTTAATGGAAGAATTTGTTTACAATCCACCCCAAATCTACACCCAAATCACCTTAGCCTACCTTGTATGCACTCATCTTTAGTGCATTATTGTGACAACATTTATTTAAACCCTTAGTTAATTGTCTAATTTATTACATGGTTGCTAAGTCGAGTCATATCTTGTACATATTGTTTTGAGACGATTGGGACTCATAGGTAAAGTACTAATGTAATGGAGTAATGAGGAAGAAGTCTGTTGAGGCAACATGATCAAGATCTCTTTATGTTTAATGATGACAAATAAACCATCAAAACACATAAAATAACAAACGTTAGCCAAAATTCCCCGAATCACAAGTCTGCTGCTGGCGTGCCACCCACGCGTCAACGCGTGGGTAACGCACCAGGCGTCTGTGAATATCGGTATGAATTTTGAAAGTCAGCTTTCCCCTTACCCGACAAATGTGGATCTTTCAATACAGGTATTAATATGCTATGTGCTTAATTGAGAACACTCGAAGCGAGTTTTGGGATTAGAGAGATCCAACTTTTAAAGCACCCACTTACGGGAAAATGCCAACTCATGTTTTCTAACTCTCGCCTCTAGCCAAGGCTTTTCTAAACTTAGGGAGCTTATATATTTCACGTAACATCAGGTGAAAGCATCCATATGCTCGTATCCCGTGCTTACGTCTTCTCTAATTATGTAACGGGTTTACTCCCTTATAGGTCAAACTAAGTTCAAGGTCTCTTTGCGTAAACGCATCCTTTCCCGCATGGGTTATGCTTTACATCAAGGCAAAGCACTTAACTTGTTTGAACCAAGGTATTAGTTGAGAACGTCGAGTCATGGAAAGTCACGTGATATGAAACTATGGATTCTCGACGTTGTGTTACTTGAACTTATAAGTAACCTATGATTTTCTCAACTTATAATCTTAATTGTCTAAACTTTCTTTTCTTAATGACAATTAGATTATTTCTTAATCTTCTTCTTAATCACATTTTACAAAAGACAACAAAACCAAATCTCCCACAATCCTTCCCAAAATCATTCCCAACATTCTCTTACAATATTCTCTTACACCCATCTTACAATGTGTACCTTGTGTCTCCCCATACTCAAACACAACCTTCACATACTCCCACACAATATTCTCTCAATCTACCAACTTCCCATACAATCCTATACACCCACTTATACACCTTTTGTACACACACTTGATTTCAAAATACAGACACTACTCTCACAACCATCTCTTCTCTACACACACTAGCCAACTCACCATATCCCTTCCATATCCTAATCTCTTACACAATCCCTTACAACATCACATCTCTTATATTTCCTTACACACTTTACATCTTAACTATCCATTCCCTTACAACACATCTCAACCCTCTATTTCATCACATGGGAATAAATTTGAAATCCAAACATAGGCTCCCTTTGATCTCCACCATCCATTTCAAACAAAACCATCTCAACCCTCCATCACATTATTCCCCCCAAGAAAAGGAATATACCTTTGGAATATTCTATCTCTAACCCAACCATGGTTACCCTAACCTAACTATGGTTAGTTCTCTACACCTAACTTAACCATGGTTACCCTAACCTAACTATGGTTAGTTCTCTAAACCTAACTTACCCATGGTTACTTCTTAACCTAACCACACACACTCTTCCCTATGGAGGAATATCCCATGGCATATTCTCTTCTCTCTTATGCCATGTGAGGAATACCATTTCTACCCCTACCAAATTACCCTTTCTACTCTTCTACCCTTGGTATTTGGTTTTCTTATAAACACTTCACAAAACATTTTCCAAATTGGCTATTTGAGTTGGTAAACCTTAGATTGATTAATGTTAAGGTTTAGTGTGAAGTACAATTGGGGGTTTAGCAAGGTAAGGTATTTATAAAGCCAACACCCAAAGTTTTGGAAAAACTTTTACTGGGTGTCTGGCGCGCCACCCACGCGTCAACGCGTGGGCAGCGCGCCGGGCTCAGTAAAATTTTTCCAAGTTGGGTTTTTGCCTATAAATACCATGCCTTGCGTCTTGTATTCCTCACCCCTTGCCATTATTCTTTCTCTCTATTTTCTTTCTCTCCAATCTCTCTAATTCTATCTTGTGTTCTTAGTTAAACACTTTAACATCTTTGAAAGAACACATCTCCTTGCAAGGGAAGAATCTCAAGAACTTAATCCACTCTTGTGATTGTGTCGAGGGTCTTCTTATCTCTACCCTTTCTACTACAATCGAGTCTCTAGGTTAGGTTAGGGCTTGATTAAACAAACATTCGATCATTCATTCAATTGTTTGTAAGGGAAGTCTTGTGTCTTGGTGACTAAGCCTAGATCATTGGGGATCTAGTTGGGGTTTGATACTTCCGGGTGGAAGTTGTGGTTGTAGTCTAGGTGACCAAGTATAAGTCGAATCACGAGATTCTTTAGGGTGGTTTCCGAGGGCGGAATACCGTTTAGGAGTAACTCCTTCTTTGTGAGCATCGATATTGGTGAATATCGGTGGAGTGAATTGTAACGGTTTGTAGTCCACCGAAAGGATTATACTAGTGTAATAGTATCGTGTCGATTCGCAACTGGATGTACGAATGGTATAAACCGCTCATCCCGAACCAGTATATATCGTGGTGTTCTTTACTCGCTTTATATACTTGTGATTGTGTTTGTGGTTGTTCTTAATTAGACCACTTGGTTGTCTTCTTGGCTTAAAGCTTTTAAACATTCTAAAAGCCAAAGAAATCATATTCACCCCATCTACGGTTCTACAATTGGTATCAGAGCGGAATACTCAAGTTTTTGAGCGTTAAAGCCTTCCCGAGAAGTTGTTTTAAGTCAAAAACTTCTTTCCCAAAAATCTAAAATCCTAACTAAGATTTTTGGTAAAGTAGAGTATAGATCCATGGCTCAAGAGAACTATGTTGAGGGGTGTTCTATGCAAAGACCGCCTTTGCTAGAAACCGATAGGTTTTGTTTTGGAAAACCCGGTTTGAGACTTATGTTAGGTCCAAGGACCATGACTTGTGGGAGGTCATTCAAAATGGAGACTTTGTTTTCATGATGCTTGATCCGGAAACCAAGTTAATGGTTGAGAAACCATATTCGGAACTCAAAGAAGATGAGAAGAAGAAGATTGTCAAAAATCAAGAGGCTAAGATGATGATCTACAATGCTCTACCTCGAAGGGAGTTCGAGAGAGTTCATGTGTGCAAAACCGCCAAGGAGATTTGGCATTCTCTCATCATCACTCATCAAGGCAATTCACAAGTTAAGGATTGCAATATTGACTTACTCATTCAACAATGTGAGAAGTTTGTAATTTTGGATGAAGAAACCATTGACAATGGTTATACACTGTTCAATGCTATTATCACAAGCCTCACGGCATTGGATCCTAGCTTTTACAACAAGAATCATGTTAGAAAATTCCTTCGTGATCTTCCGGTGAAGTGGCGGCCTAAGGTTACGGCTATTGAAGAAGCAAAGAACTTGGCGGAGCTTCCTCTAGATGAGCTTATCGGGAATCTCAAAGTTTATGAAATGATTCTTGAAGGTGACAAAGTTATGACCAAAGACAAAAAGGAAAATATGAAGCCTTTGGCACTTAAAGCTAAAGTCACTAAAAGTCATACAAGTGAAGTTGGTGTTAGCTTTAAAGAAAGTGATGAAGAAGAGATGAACAATGAAGAATTCAACCTCATGGCTAAGAACTTTAGAAAGTTCTTTAGAAGAAGTGGAAAGTCTCAACGAAGGAATCGGCTTGGTAACCGTACTAATGATCGTGGAAACAAGGATGGTCAAGGCTCAAAGCGTGATGATGGATGCCTCAATTGTGGTGAAAAGGATCACTTCATTAGTGATTGTCCAAATCCTCTACATTACAAAGCGTTTGTTGGTGATGTATGGAGTAACGATGAAGATGGCAATCAAGCAAACAAGGAAGCAACATGTCTTATGGCGATTGAGTCTCATGAGGTACAACCTAACTCTACTACTAGTAAAACTTCTTTTGATATAAATGAATTGCAAGAGGAAAATGAGGAATTACTTAATAACTATGAGGAAGTATTTAGAAAATTAAAACTAACTATGAAAGAAAAACGCTCTTTTCAAAAGGAACTTTCTAAAGCACGTCACAAAAATAATGAACTTGAAATTGAAATAAAGAGACTTGTCACTCTCCATGAGAATGTTGAACCATGTAAAGATTGTGAAAACCTCACACTTAAGGTTGTCTCTTTGAGTGAAGAAGTCTCGGAACTTCAACAAAAGTCATTAAATGTTACAAAACTCAAAAAGAGTAGTAATGATTTGAATGAGATGTTAAATCATCAAAAAGTGTCCCAAGATAAGGAAGGTCTTGGACTTGCAAACAACGAGAAAACCACTTCCAAAAGTATAGCTAAACCTGTAAATTTTGAGATAGAAAACGAAAATAAAACTCTCAAATCCTTCGAATCTGACGCGCTGGTTGACGCGTCAACGCGCCAAAAGCGCGCCAGAACTCTAAGAAAAAGAGGCGTTCAAACTAAAAGTTTTATCAAACCTATCAATACTCAAGTTCCTCTTGCAAACACTCGACATAATCAAAGACCCATTGTATGGAGTGAAACCACAAAACCATATTACAACCCGGTTTCATACAATGGTCCTATATATACTCACGCTAGAGTTGACCAAAGACCTCTCTTACCAACCCCAAACATGAGGCCATATCCTTTAGATCAAAGACATGTAAGACCCAACTTTCAAAACAAAACGTATTTTCAAAACAATCCTTGGTCTACCCTTTCAAAATATGGAATCAAACAATTGTATATACTCCTTCAAGACCCAAGAGTTTTCAACTTGGGACTTTTATGTGCTAACCATGTCGAACCCAAGAAACAATGGGTACCAAAAGTTTGAGATGCACTTCAAATGTTAGGTATGCTTTGAGGAGAATCCACTTTCAAGATCTCAACCTAGTAAAGATGTTGACTATACGCATACCATACTTGAAATCATCTCTAAGGAGAAGGATACAAAACTAGGTAATGTGTCTTGCAACCTCAATATAAATCTTGCATCCATTGTAGATAATTCCAGTCTTTGGCATATTAGATTAGGTCATGCTAACATGCAATTAATTCACAATATTGCATCTAAGGAATTAGTTAGGAAATAACCTAAAAAAAAATTTGATAATCATTTTTGTGATGCATGTAAAGTAGGTAAACAAGTCCATGCAAGTCATAAGCTTATAAACATGATTTCTACATCAAGAGTTTTAGAACTATTACATATGGACTTGTTTGGACCATCTGCTATTCAAAGCTATGGAAGAAACTTCTACACTTTGGTAACAGTGGATGACTACTAATAAGACGAAAAGTGTTACGCTTTTAGGGGGTCATTTAAGCCCTAATTCGTATAAATGTGATCAAATATTGCCCTAAATTGTTCCTTTTGTCATTTTAAGTACTTTTGAGAGGAATTCTGGAAAACATGCACATTTGGATGTTTTTAGAGCAAAAAAGTGAAGAAAACGACAAAGTCTTAAAGAAGCAGGATTTTACAACCTGACGGCGTCAGAAGTCACAAGGTGACGCCGTCAGCAAGGATGACAAAAGAGTGGAATTC
>LBNU01012737.1:132076-152229 GCA_014162995.1 Artemisia annua | reverse complement strand
TTTGGAACTAACGCTTCATCAATCGTCTTAAAAGCCCAATCAACTTTATAAATACCTCTCAAATCATTCTTAACCATAATTAACCATTGAGTAACCACCTTTACATCCAAAAACACACCATGAGTATCATATACATATCATCTGATTCAGAATCATCAGAGCACAATGATTTAACACCACCACCACAACCAATGCCTATTCCACCACCACATACAATGCCAGTAAGAAGAATCTGTGGTTGGAGAACCTAAGAAGAGGCACGCAAACGTCGACATGATGTACCAGCTCCTCCTCCTCCACCAGCAACACCAGCACCACCTCTACCTTTTCCATCCTCTGACTCAGATAGCTCTGAGTCAGATACCTTTGAATTATTGTTCTATGAGGATGTCACCGAAGGACCTTCTGAACGTCCACCTCTTTCAAAGCTTCTCACAGAGGAGATGGAGCGTGTTGTAGCTGGGATGAGGCTAATTCCAGTTCCTCAAAAGCCCAAGAGATTGGAAAAACCACCTCCCCAAGTATTGGGGCTTGTTTGTAAGAGCCTATGGACCTCTGAAACAAAGTCCAAAGATGTGGAGAAAGTGCTTATGAACATGAGAGATGGTGAAGGCACTTCAGACCCCAAGGGTAAAGGCAAGAGGAAGATGGATTAGGTTTTAAATTGTGTTTTGTTTAGATGATAGGATCATTGTATCTTCTTTTTTATGAACATGAATAAAACTCTGAGCTTTTCTTTCATAGACAGTCATTCAAACATGTATGCATATTGTAGATACCTCTGAAAAGATAGAATAATTTTATCAGCAGATACCACAATCAGCAGAAACTCCTATCAGCAGGAACTGGTTTCCGCAGGAACCATGCAATCCGTAGAATGGGCTACAGTAGTATGATATTAATTATCTGTTCCCACCTAACTATCATTAAACGCTGTTGACTTTGACTTTTGCCTATAAAACAGATCCAAACTTTCATCAACCCTCATTCCTCAATTTTAATCCTAAACCATGTCTTCCAAAACAGAGATCATCGATCTAACCTCTTCCTCATCATCATCATCATCTAGTGATGGTTGGAATACATACTTTCCACCCATTAAACGACCCAATACACATCCAGTAACTACAAACCAAGGAGGCAAAAGAAAGCATGAGATGGGGGAACCAAGTCAAACCCCCATTCCTGCTGGTTCTGATTCTTCTGACGATTCAAACCCTTGGATAGGTTATCCTGCTTCAGATAGAGACCTAGTCTCTCCTTTTCTCTTTACCTCGGATGAGGAATCTTCCGAGGATGAATATGAAGATCCCTCCTTTCTTCCTCCTTCCACACCTGAGAGACCACAACCAAGGTCTAGGAAGACTAACCCTCCACTTCCAAAATCAAGAGAGGTGGTTCTTGGTCTTCCTGCTTCAGAAGGTAAGGGAGATGACAAAGGGAAGGGAAAGATGGAACAGTTGTAAATGTGATGTGTTCTTGAGCATCTTCATCATCGTTTTCATCAATCCATCTTTCCATTTTCATCTTCAGCTTCTTCATCGTACTGGACATGCATATCTACCACTTTTGGCACTGATGATGGACTAGTTAGACATAGTGTAGTTGAATATGTAATAGAATAGGCTTTACTTTTG
Organism: Artemisia annua; assembly: GCA_014162995.1. Lineage (NCBI taxonomy): Eukaryota > Viridiplantae > Streptophyta > Magnoliopsida > Asterales > Asteraceae > Artemisia > Artemisia annua. The sequence continues at coordinate 150,592 of LBNU01012737.1, read as the reverse complement.
AACTTGTTTGTAAGCTGTAACTCTGTTCTTGAATGAATGAATCACTCTTGAATTTATCGTTTGTTGTACTTGTTTGTAGTTTACTTCAGTAGAAATAATGTATGACACATTTGTTCCACTTCAGTAGAAACCATGAGAAGCAATTGTAACAACTTCAGCAGGAACAATGTCAGCAGAAACCATCACTGCTTCAGTAGCAACAATCAGTAGCTTACAGTTCATTGTTCCAAACAGCCAATTCATGATCTGCAAGTATCACCAACTACACATAACTGTATTCTGCAAAAGAAACACAAAGTAGCAAACCAAATATACAAACTAATATGCTATTACACACATTAGATGGTTAGTGTTAGAAATCTAAAATTATACAAGATTTTACAACAACATTCAATCCTCCCCTGAGGCATATGCCTCCCCTTAGGCTTATGCCTCCCCTTAAACATTGCATTCAAGGGTTAACCATCCCAATGTGGACCACTAAGTGTTGAAACCTAGGTCCTTCAAAAGCTTTAGTCAATAAATCTGCCACATTTTTATCTGTGTGAATTTTAACCACATTTATCAAATGTTTTTCATATGCATCTCTTATAAAGTGGTGTCTTATCTCAATATGCTTTGTTCTATTGTGAAAAACTGGATTTTTAACAATGCATATGGTACTTTGATTATCAATAAAGATTGTGGTGTTCATGAAATTAAACCCATAATCTAGCAACTGATTTTGTATCCAAAGTACCTGCCCACAACAATTGGCAGCAGCAACATACTCTGCTTCAGTAGATGAGGTAGCCACAATGGTTTGTTTCTTGCATTGCCAAGAAATCAATCTTCTCCCTAGAAATTGGCAACCTCCAGTTGTGGACCTTCTATCCAAATTTGCACCAGCATAGTCACTATCACTATAAGCTTCCAACTTGAAAGGGGACTCTCTTGGGTACCAAAGACCTAGAAAAGGCTGGCCTTTAAGGTACTTGAAGATCTTTTTGACTGCATTCAAGTGAGAAGTAAGTGGAGTAACTTGATGCCTTGAACAAGCACTCACAGCAAATGTAATGTCAGGCCTAGAAGCTGTCAAATACATCAAAGAACCAATCATAGATCTGTATAGGTGAACATTCACAGCTGGATCTGATTCAATGTTGTTCTTTGGTTTAGGAGCTTCATAGGGTGTAGTGGCAGTTCTGACACTTTCCATACCAAACTTTGTCAAAATGTCTCTCACATATTTCTCCTGATGGATAAATATGCCATCTGGTTTCTGCTGAACCTGTAGACCCAAGAAGAAAGTAAGCTCCCCCATGGCACTCATCTGAAATTCACCCTTCATTAAGTCTTCAAATTCCCTGCACCAAGCTTCTTTGGTGGATCCAAAGATAATGTCATCCACATAAACTTGCACAAGTATAATATCCCTTGAATCCTTCTTTAGAAAGAGTGTTTTGTCAATGGCACCTCTCCTGTAGCCATGCTTCAGTAGAAACTTTGAGAGCCTAGCATACCATGCCCTTGGTGCCTGATGTAAGCCATAAAGAGCTTTGACCACCTTATAAACATATTCAGGGTGATCTGGATCTTCAAAACCTTTGGGTTGAGTGACATAAACTTCTTCTTCAATCTCACCATACAAGAATGCACCTTTGACATCCATCTGATATACAGTAAATCCTTTGTAAGATGCATAGGCCAAGAAAATCCTTATGGCCTCAACTCTAGCAACAGGTGCAAAAACTTCATCATAATCTATTCCCTCTTCTTGCCTGAACCCCTGAGCCACCAATCTTGCCTTGTTTTTGACAACTATACCTCTTGCATCTCTTTTGTTCTTCAAGATCCATTTTGTCCCAATAGCATACTTCCCATCTGGTAAAGGAACCAATATCCAAACCTGCTGATGCTTGAATTGTTGCATTTCCTCTTGCATTGCCTCAAGCCAACTATTATCTGCAAGGGCTTGTGGAACACTGGTTGGTTCCATTTGGGAGAGAAAACAAGCAACCAGACAATGTTGAAAGTCTGTATGATTGTCTCTCTGCTGCTGGGAAACATAAGACATAAAAGCAACTTCTCCATACTTTGTCTTTTTCACAGTGCTTCTAGTTTGAACAGGATCTTTAGGATCACCTATTATATTCTCCATTGGATGAGTAGTGTGAATCCTTTTTGTTGCATTGGGGTTGACATCAATGGTTTTGTCAAGATTGGTCACATTAGGTTCAAAGTCACTATCATAGGAAGAGGAAGTGAAGATGCCAGCTTTGGGTTGGTGATTACCAAGATCTATAGGACTTGGAAATCGTGTATATGGTTCACCAAAGTCTGTTGACACACGAGCAGACATAGGAGTAGAAACAGGTTGAGCATCAGCAATAATGAGGTTATCAGTAGAAACAGGAGAACTGTCAGCAGAATCCTGATTTCCACTGATGACTTGTGCTGATTGTCTCAGAAGTGCTTCAGCATCATTTGTAATCTTTGCACCAAGCTTCTCAGCTTCTTGAGTAGCAGCATGTTCTTGTGTCATGAGCTTAGCAAGATCCTCTGCATAGTAAGACTCATCTTCATCTTTCTCAGAAGTATCTTTTGCACTGTTTCCTACAAAATGGTTAGGAGGAATGGAAGGTAAAACAATAGTTAGTTCATCAAACTCAGACTCATCCTCTGAGTCATCATCCAGTACACTTGCATTGTTAGATGGAGCATCTTTTGTACCTGCACATTGATTAGCAACAAATCTAGTATACCCCAAAGAATCAGTTAAGTAGTCCAGGTCAAAGTACCAAGCATGACCATGACCTTGTACATTAGGTTTTTCTTCTAGCTATCTTAGATTAAGAGTCTCCTCTATCCTTTTAGCATTCACTATATACCCTATAAGCCTTACTATGAGCTGAATATCCCACAATGTATCCCTCATCAGCTTTGCCATCAAATTTCCCAAGTGGGTCACTGGTGTTCAAAATGGTCACATGACAGCCAAAAGGTCTTAGGTAATGAACAGAAGGAACTTTCCCTGTTAGAAGTTCATAAGGTATTTTTGAGTGAGGTCTTGTGATAGAGACCCTGTTCAGAACATAGCAAGCAGTGCTTACTGCTTCAGTCCAAAACATTGTGGGTAACTTAGAGTCTGCAAGGATGGATCTTGTTGCCTCTATTAAGGTTCTATTCTTCCTCTCAGCAACCCCATTTTGTTGTGGGGTCCTGGGATTGCTATAGTCCCTTTTTATCCCCTTAGAATTACAAAAATCTATTAACACCACATTTTTGAACTCAGTTCCATTATCACACCTTATACCTTTAACCTTTTTATTAAGCTGGTTTTCAACTAGGGTAATAAAATCTTTTAAAATTGGAGATGTTTCATCTTTAGTTTTCAAAAAGAATACCCAGCAAAACCTGCTATAATCATCAGTGATTACTAAACAGAAATACTTATGATCAATACTTCTCACTTGAGTTGGACCAAAGAGGTCCATATGTAGCAACTGAAGTGGATCTGTGATATTGCTCACTGCTGTAATGGCTTTGTAAGAGGCTCTGTGTTGTTTTCCTTTGTTGCAGGCAACACAATTGTGTTCATTGGTGAAGACCTTGGAAGGAAGCCCTTGAACAAGACCAAGTTTAGACAGCTTGTTGATGGTCTTGAAGTTCACATGAGCCATCCTTCTATGCCATTTGGTAGATTCATCCAAGGAAGCTTTAGCCACCAAACATGTTAGATCACTGTCAGGTTGTACCTCATTTAAGTTGAATGTGTACAAATTATTGCTTCTGGGAACCCTCAGCAGAATTGGTGTATCTGCTGGAAGTTGGAAGTCTTTGTTGAGTACCAGACATTCATCTTCTGAGAAGAAAACTTTGTTCTTTTTATCACAAATTTGTGACACTGAGAACAAATTGAAGTGCTGCAGTTCCTTCACATAAAGTACATTTTCAAAATCCAGCATGGGTGTTCTGATAGTTCCTTTTCCTGTGATTCTACCATTTCCTCCACCAAAGGTCACATTTCCTCCACTTGCAATGGGTATAAAGTTAATCATCTTTTCTCTGTTTCCTGACATGCTCCTTGAACAACCACTATCTACTATGCCAACTTCTTTACTTAGTAATGGATGATCCTACAATAAAAAAAAAAAAATATACAAAATATAAGTACACTTTGGAGACTCAAGTCATTACTGACTTGAGCCTGCCTTGTGGATCATAAGAAGTAGGCCATGTAGATGTATAAGATCCACCATTGTTCTTGGATCTTCTTTGATAATTAGATCCCCAGTTAGTCCAAGAACAACCTGCTGAGGGCTTAACAGCAGTATCCCATGGTCCCCCCAACCCATATACATAGGTTGATAATAACTAGGCCAATAACCATTCTTATAATAAGACGAAACAGATCTAGTGAATGGTCTTGCAACATGTCTTTTCCTATATGATGAAAAAGTTCTATCAGCAGAAACTGAAGCATCAGCAGATGCTGATTTATCAGCAGTATTGTATCTGCTGGTAGATTGAGTTGCTTGTGGAATATAAGCAGGTATGTCATCAACACGTTTCCACATTTGTCTAGTTGTCTTAGCACAATCACCCATTCTTTGCTCATGAAACTTACAATCCTTAATTAAATGAGATTTGCTTCCACACACAAAACATTTCTTCTTTCTAGAAGATTTATCAACAAAAGAAGTTCTATTGAAAGCATTCAAACCACAAACATTAACAGAATTGTTTTTGACAGAATTAACATTATTGTTTTGCAAAGAATTAAATAACAAGTCTTCAGTAGAAACTGTCTTTGAATGAGATTCATCAGCAGCAACTCCTAGAGGCTTGTTTGAGGACTTGGGTGAAGGCTTGAAAGAGGTCTTGGGAAGGTCTGACTTATCACTTGAATCACAGCTTTCATAGGCAGTAGACCCTTTGTCAGAAGACTTGTCACTGCAAGAGACAGAGTCAGCATTATTAGTAACAGGGTCAGATAAGTCACTTGACTTTTTGCCATATAAATGATGTGATCCATCAAAGTCAACTGTAATTGATAGGTCAATGGGCATATGTTCACCTCTAATGGGACCAGGGACAGCATGTAAGGTGCCTTCTTTAACATAGTTTGCTAATCCTGCTGGTGTAGTTTTTCTACTGTCATCCCTAGCTTCTAATCCTACATATTTCTTAAAACCTAATCCTATACTAGAATTTACAGTTTGAGTACCATACAAACTTCTAGCTAAATTATCACCTGATATTAACCACTTCTTATGTGTAGCTATTTCAGTATCTAGCTTCTCTTGAAGAACTTGTTTATCAGATTCTAAATTAGCTTTTAACTTCTTAGTATAGATTAACTCATCTTGAGCACATTTTAATTCCTGTTTTAACCCTTTTATTTCCTCCTCATAAGCAACTTGATTCTTCTGAAACCAAATCTTTTGTTTTTCTACTATTTTTAGACCATGTTTATATGACTCAAGGTCTTTATAACACTCATTATATTTAGGTTTCAATTCATCATATTGTTCTTTAAGTTCATTATATCTTACACTACAACCAAACACACAGTTATGTACCTGAGAAATGCCCATAAGAGCAAATTGATCATGAGAATCCTCTGAAGTACAGCTTGCCAGCAGTCCACTCTGATCACTATCACCATCACTTCTCTCATGAGCCTTTCAGTCAACATGATCATCCAAAGTGATCAAGGCTGTGGGATATCCAGTTTTGGCAGTATCAACTTCCCCTTGTTTCTGCTGATAGGTAGAATACCTAACCTCATCAGTAGACTTCCTATCCTTGCATTCTCTAGAGAAGTGACCCATTTGACCACAAGTGTAGCACTTGATCTTCCTTCTGTCAAACCTAGCTGAATCCCTGCCATTGAAACCAAACTTCCTCCCAGCCTTTTTCTCAAATCTCATGATGCTCAAAGAAAGCATAGCCACCTGCCACTTCAAGTTCATCTCTTCCATATCCAATGGATCCACTTGTTCAAAGTCCTCATAGGAGAGTTGCTGTTGAGATTCACAATCAGCAACAAAAGAGTGAAGTACATCTTCCAACACACTACCAGAAGAATGTGATTTGGTTGGTGTGTATGAAGATGATGCAGATGAAATTGGACTTGAACTAGGAGGCATTATATTGGATGTAGAACCAACAAAAGCTGAGTAATTTGGAGTAGTTGAACGAATAGGACTTTTGACATCTGGTTCAAGAATTTTGAGCTTGTTGTATAAATCATCAAAACTCATCATATCTAATCCACCCTTAGCTTTGAGTGCAATACTTACTTGAAGCCATGATGGAGGCAAGGATCTTAAGAATTTAGCATTGCAATCTTCATTGTCTGGCCTTGCCTTCAGCTGATTCAATTGACTCAGAATCTTGTGAAATTTGTCATAACCCTTGTGGATACCTTCTTCCTCAGTGATCTGAAACTCTTGAAACTGCTGCTTCAGCATTGACTTCCTCATCCTTCTTGACTCATCATTCCCACCAAATCTAGCTTTAATTGCCATCCAGAGATCCTTTGCATCAGACATGAAGTGAAAGTCACCCAAGTGGTCTGGAGGTATAGCTTGAAGAAGTATAGTTCTAACTTTGTTTTCCCTCTGAAGAGCAAGAACCTCTTCAGCAGATGTGGGATCAAGATAGTATATTCTACCATCTGCATCAGTACCAGTCCTCTTTGGACTATTACCTTTAAGGACTACCTTCCAAAGATTATGGTCAATGTTGGTAATCCAGTTCTGCATCTGCATTGCCCAGAGTTCATACTCTTCTTTCTTAAGGTAAGGGAATTTTGCATTGCTGTTTGAGAGAGTGAGGTGATGTAGGGATGTTGTGTTTTGATTGTGTGTTGTATCTGACTCAGCATCAGATCCAGACATTATGTAAAGTTGTGTTGTTGAGGAGTTGTTTAAAGAATTGATTTTCTTAGTATCAAAGAGACTCTCCCGAGGCTCTGATACCACTTGTTGAATCTATGTATCCTTGATAGATCTTGTAGCTCTCGTTGATCGTTAGCAGTGTCTATGTAATCACAAACACTCTAATAGAGAATCTCCAAAGCTTGTATTCTAATGCGGAAAACAAATACAAGCATAAACAATAAATACTAAGAACGCTTAATCCTCTATGGATTATATATTGATAACTTGTAAACACGTTCGTTACATAAAACATAAACTTGTGTTCCTTTTATAGACAAGGAACCCTAACCTAAACCGTTTCTCAAGAAACGTATATTCTATAAACTTTAAATGATATGCATTATCTTTTCCTAATATAACTCATGCATATCCTAACTACATTACATAATACGCGGCTAAACATTGTCCGCAGAAACTAAACATGTTGAACTATGTCTTCAGCAGTAATACTTCGTCAGCAGAATCTGTGTCTTCAGCAGATTCCCTTCAGCAGTAACCATCAGTGGAATTCACACTTAGCAGAATTCCCAACATTGCACATAAAAATAACTTCAGTACCTTAAATTAAGGAAAAAGAAGTTTGATATCTAAAATTAAAATTGACCTAAAGTATAGTACCTTTTTTTGCGATTTGCCATTTATATCTGTACTACTTATAAAGCATGTAAGACTCTCTCTCTTATTTATTATTTTAAGATTTCCTAAATTAAATTTTAAGTAAATACGAGTAAAAAAAACATCATTTAAAAGTATTTGAAGCACAAATAAAACTAAAAAAACATCATTGAACAAATACAATTAATACATAATTTAATACACACATTCAACAAAAAATACAATTATTCAACTACATTGTACAATCTAATTAAGCTTCCGAAATAAAAATATAAAATCCGTCAGCCAAAAAAATAAAACTAATATCTAGCAGCCAAAAATGTGAGAAAACTTTTGCTTGAGTTCCAGCCCAAAGACAAATCAAAGAAAACAAAGAACTCTTTTGCGCAATTACAATAACCTGCTTCCATTCAACATTCTGGATGCCCCTGTCGTTCCAAACATGGTTGACCCAATAATGGTTGGCCTCATCTTTGTCCAAATGTTACAACCACGTATGCCAGAGAGAGAGAGAGAGAGAGAGAGAGAGAGAGAGAGAGAGAGAGAGAGGAAAAAAAAAAAAAAAACAATTTGTGCCTCACGCCACTGCCCAACTCATAAATTCACATCAATCCTCAACACTCAATCACAATCAAGACTCGAACAACAAAAATAAAAGAAAAGATCTCAGTTTGTTCGAAGATCATAAAGATCTTAACTTTTTTGAACAAGAACCCATCATAGGCTATCTAAAGCATTGTTTCTTTTGTAATATCCGAAAATGTTTAAGAAAGAACAAAAACAAACTTGTTTCATTCCTTCTGTCTTTCGGTTTAAACAAAAACGAAACACAAATCACCTACTCGAGACCTCTTATGAGATCTTGAAGAAGCCGAAAGAGTCAAATCAAATGGGTTAGTACGTTTGTTTTATCTTGTGTGTTTCAAGTATATTGCAGCAAGATTGAAGGACTCATTTGATTCGTATTTGATTAGTGTTTCTTATGGAGATATAAGGAAGAAAGTCGTTTGTGGTAGCTGAGATGGGTTAGAAAAAGAGTAAAGTGTTCGTTTGTGATTTGCTTCAAACCTATGTTTTAGGAGTAATAAGGGAGATTTTGGTGACTGCATTTAAGAGGTGTAAGAGAGGTGCTTCTAAATTTTGCATTTTTTTTATTTTTCTGGTACGTTGTGGACTGCTAACCAGATTGGGATCAGAAGAAAGTTTCTTTTATCAGAAGAAAGTTAATAACCTTATTGTTGGAAAAAATTACAGTAAACTATCATTAAACCAGACAATGAACTAAAACCCAAATTAGTAACCTTTAACATGAATTCGGTCAACTTCGACTTTTCATTTTTCAGCACCAAACCATAGACCTATACATGAGGCAGCTTCTAAGGTTTGCATACCCTCTATTTCTTTTTGGATAACTTCGACAGAATCAAAATTAATCAGGCTGTCAATGCAACCCCAGCCACTGAATTGTCCTCTAGTATGTTTGTGAACAAGTACTTTCACACCATAAATCATGTTGGAACCTGTGAGACCTGCATCAATAGTTTTCACCACTGTTAGGCCCATGTAATGAAACTTATATATTGCCACATGCCACCAGTATCTTATAATACATACACTAATATTGTTGAGTCCACGTGTTTTGGTAAGCTTTTCGAGATAAATCAAATTCACTTCCTTGCAAAGGCCATCAACATCAATTGCATACTCGTTATCATTTTCCTCACGGATCAACTGTTGCAATTGTAGTCTCATCCTTTCCAGTGCTCCCTTCAATCCACAGAATCCATCAAGTACAAGAAGTTCAGTTGACTCCAGCATCAAAAGGTTCTTGACAGCAAGAAGTACCTGAAAGATGCCTCACCAGCAACACATTAGAATAATTATAATTGTGTATTTAAGGATAACTGTGTCGATTTAATCTTAAAACTCAAGTTTTATGCGAGTTCGTCAAATAAACAAGCAACTGTAAAATAATATTATCTTCCCAGAAATGAAAAATAGAATAATAGAATTCCCCTAGCCCGTATACGCTTGAAGTGCATTTGACACTTGATTAGAGTTTATATTTGAAAAAATCTGCTTTGACAGTCTGCTATAAGTCTATTTGTTATCCACTATGCATTTATCAATTTTCATAGTTCAGAGATTTCATTAATTCCTATCTGACGGGAAAAAAAAAAAAAAGAAATCCATATCTAACGACAACCTTCTCCTGAAGATCTAGGTCATCTGATGTTGTCAAATCAAACAACACCTTCACCAACGCACAATTGTTGAGAAAAGGGAGCTCCAGATTGCTGTTATATACCAACTGATATTCAGCGAGGTCAGCAATAAGTGATACCAATCTCCTGTGTAGCCTAACATCAGCAGTTGTGTTGCTCAAAATACCCTAGAAACAAAGTTTCAGAATCCACTTAATATACTAGGAAAAATCTTTGAAAAAAATTGAAGTGGCAAGCTTCATCTACATTACCTGGATCATTATATCCCCGCCTTGCGAATAGAACAATTCAATGCCCTTGTCGTTATTTCTAACAACTGCTGAAACAGCATATAGTGCTTTGATGGCTTCCTCTATAAAACTAGATTTGACCATCAGCATTAGCTTGGGCAATGCCCCCAGTTGAAGGACCTAAAAGATAGTAGAGCAATTAATGCATCACTGCCTAAGTTGAAGTTCCAGAAAGTAGTAACTGAATAAAGATAAGAAATGGGGTTAAGACCTGGTTCTGAACCAGAGGATTGTTTTGAGCGGCTTTACCAACAACCCATGCAGAAGTGGTCCTGATGGTGTGATCTGAGTTATTAAGTTGTGCAATAACCAAAGAAAGACCTCCCATGTTGTGCAAATCTGAAAGACAAAATGCTTTTATCATCCAAGACTGGGGTAAAATTTAAAAAAGGAATGTATAGTTAAATAAAAGTAGTAAAAGAGTTGAAACATTGGGTTGGATGTTTAGAAACATGGGCAGAGTGAATTCATTATAATTATAAGAAAGAAGTAAAACCCTGTTGAGCTAATAGGAAAATGATTGGGAGACCTAATTTGTATGCCTAAACTCATGCCTAACATATGTGGCATGATCCTGATGGCTTGTGAAAAAGTGGGTCCCCTGACTGCAGCCATCAGGATGATGACACGTAGGCTTAGGCATGAGTTTAGGCACAAATTTTAGGCATCCCAATCACTACTCGAGCTAATAATAAGTATGCATAAGGAAAGGGAGAAGATACGTACTGTTTGCATTGTGGATAGCCTCAACAAGAATGAGAAGCTGGTGTAAAGCGTCTTCCAAATTATTATTATTATTATTCTTTAAGTCATGGATTGCGAGTTGCATAAGTTTAGAATCTGATGGCATTTCTTCTTCTAATTTCTCCACCACTTCCTATGTTTTCATTCATTCATTGTAATCATTACAATTAATTACTACTAATTAAATAATAAATCAAAAGAAAGAAAGAAAGAAACCTTGATTTCCGTTTGACGTTTTTGAAGAATGTGGTCATCTTGAGTAGACAAGTGCTGCTGAGCTTGTTGTTGAAGCTTCGCAGGATCTGAGTGACCTGCAATTAATTAATTAATTAATTAAGTTTAGTTAGTTAGTTAGTTATTAGGAGGAATAATAATAAAAAGAAAAAAGAGTAGAAACCAATAGCCCAGTGTAAGATCCCATCAAGGGAAGGAAAGCCGCCGTCAAGTTCGTCTTCATTATTATTTTCCCATAAACCCAACGTTGACTTGTTAACAGGCTCCTCTTCTGCTTCACCGGCGCTTACAGCAACAACAATCAATAAGATATTTAACAATACTACACTCCGTCCTCCCATTCTCTCTCCTTTAGACAGACCTTTACTCACTTTGACGACTTGTTCTTCTGGTTATTATTATTATTGAATGTATTTTCAATCAAACACGGACTATTATTTTCCAAAGACCTGGTTCTGAACCAGAGGATTGTTTTGAGCGGCTTTACCAACAACCCATGCAGAAGTGGTCCTGATGGTGTGATCTGAGTTATTAAGTTGTGCAATAACCAAAGAAAGACCTCCCATGTTGTGCAAATCTGAAAGACAAAATGCTTTTATCATCCAAGACTGGGGTAAAATTTAAAAAAGGAATGTATAGTTAAATAAAAGTAGTAAAAGAGTTGAAACATTGGGTTGGATGTTTAGAAATATAATAGAGTGAATTCATTATAATTATAAGAAAGAAGTAAAACCCTGTTGAGCTAATAGGAAAATGATTGGGAGACCTAATTTGTATGCCTAAACTCATGCCTAACATATGTGGCATGATCCTGATGGCTTGTGAAAAAGTGGGTCCCCTGACTGCAGCCATCAGGATGATGACACGTAGGCTTAGGCATGAGTTTAGGCATCCCAATCACTACTCGAGCTAATAATAAGTATGCATAAGGAAAGGGAGAAGATACGTACTGTTTGCATTGTGGATAACCTCAACAAGAATGAGAAGCTGGTGTAAAGCGTCTTCCAAATTATTATTATTATTATTCTTTAAGTCATGGATTGCGAGTTGCATAAGTTTAGAATCTGATGGCATTTCTTCTTCTAATTTCTCCACCACTTGCTATGTTTTTATTAATCATTACTATTAATTACTCTAGCTACTAATTAAATAATAAATCAAAAGAAAGAAAGAAACCTTGATTTCCGTTTGACGTTTTTGAAGAATGTGGTCATCTTGAGTAGACAAGTGCTGCTGAGCTTGTTGTTGAAGCTTCGCAGGATCTGAGTGACCTGCAATTAATTAATTAATTAATTAAGTTTAGTTAGTTATTACTTATTAGGAGGAATAATAATAATAAAAAGAAAAAAGAGTAGAAACCAATAGCCCAGTGTAAGATCCCATCAAGGGAAGGAAAGCCGCCGTCAAGTTCGTCTTCATTATTATAATTATTATTTTCCCATAAACCCAACGTTGACTTATTTACAGAAACAACCTCCTCTTCTGCTTCACCGGCGCTTACAGCAACAACAATCAATAACAATAACAATAAGAAGAAGTAGAATACACTCCGTCCTCCCATTCTCTCTCCTTTAGACAGACCTTTACTCACTTTGACGACTTGTTCTTCTGGTTATTATTATTATTGAATGTATTTTCAATCAAACACGGACTAGTATTTTCCTTCTACTACTTCTGGTTATTAGCAGGCCCATCTATTCTTTCATATCCGGGCTTAGCCCATATCTTTCTTACTACTATCATTTTTCAAACCAAATGAATAGTTTGTCTCATTTTCTTAACAAATTCTTTATAGGAAAATTATAAACCTGTTTAGTTACACTTTTTTTTCAGAAAAATAAAATTCTCACTTCCCATTAGTAACCTTCACCTTCAATCCTCGCCATCGCCGCCTATCGTAGCAATCCAAGGTGCTCAATCTTTAAAAAGAAAAAAGATAAATATTCTCAACTCCTTTCTAGAGAAGAAAAACAATTCCCTTCTCAAAGAATCTAGAAATGGAAAAGTAATAAAATTTTTCTACAACTAAAACGCTACCTGATGCTTCACAACTTTTACACAATTTACGTTTGTCTTTTCTTAAATCATTATCTCACTTACTACTATATTGTTCATATGTTATCTTTCAATTACAATTTTTCTCCTTAAATTTTGTAATATATTTTCTGTTGCATTTGAACTTATATAAATTTTGCATTGATAATGCTTTAATCTCGCGGCATTGCGTGAGCGATAAAACCTTGTTGTAATCATTTATCACTGTCNCTTCTGGTTATTAGCAGGCCCATCTATTCTTTCATATCCGGGCTTAGCCCATATCTTTCTTACTACTATCATTTTTCAAACCAAATGAATAGTTTGTCTCATTTTCTTAACAAATTCTTTATAGGAAAATTATAAACCTGTTTAGTTACACTTTTTTTTCAGAAAAATAAAATTCTCACTTCCCATTAGTAACCTTCACCTTCAATCCTCGCCATCGCCGCCTATCGTAGCAATCCAAGGTGCTCAATCTTTAAAAAGAAAAAAGATAAATATTCTCAACTCCTTTCTAGAGAAGAAAAACAATTCCCTTCTCAAAGAATCTAGAAATGGAAAAGTAATAAAATTTTTCTACAACTAAAACGCTACCTGATGCTTCACAACTTTTACACAATTTACGTTTGTCTTTTCTTAAATCATTATCTCACTTACTACTATATTGTTCATATGTTATCTTTCAATTACAATTTTTCTCCTTAAATTTTGTAATATATTTTCTGTTGCATTTGAACTTATATAAATTTTGCATTGATAATGCTTTAATCTCGCGGCATTGCGTGAGCGATAAAACCTTGTTGTAATCATTTATCACTGTCGGGTTTCTATCATTTAACATATTTAACACAGGTGTAGACTACCTAATCGAGTGAATATGAATGTTATCCGGTCCGAGTTATCAACATATTGGGTTTTTAAATAGCAAAAAGTGACCGAGCTATTAGTTTTGACTGAGTAATCAGGTCGCTTTATTTAATCCCATCACGAAAGAAAAGCACGAGCAAAAAATGTATTAATTGATAGTTATCCCACATAACTTTTTGAATAGAGTTAATTGCATTTTTGGTCCCTGCGGTATGGCCAAATTGCAGGTTTGGTCCTCAAAACTTTGAAAGTGCAGCGATAGTCCTCATTTTGAAGTTTGGGTTGCATTTTTGGTCCCTAATTGGTGTGAAATGACCAAATTACCCTTGTCTTTATTGAAGAAGACAAAGGGTATTTTAGTCATTTAACTTTATTTAGGGACCAAAAATGTAACTCAAACTTTAAAATGGGGACTATCACTGCACTTTTAAAGTTTTGGGGACCAAACATGCAATTTAGCCATACCACAGGGACCAAAAATGCAATTAACTCTTTTGAATATTTGAGTTTTTCTTGCATTTATAAACACAATTTTACTTATAATTCACACTTCTGTGAAACAAATATAATATAAAAGAAGTATATTTGTAAATTCGTTTATTAAAATGATACAATTATTATCTAAATTCAATATAGGGAAAATATTTCTACAAAAGAATATCATATTTTGTGATTAGGAGGTATAACTTTTTTTGGCGTCCAAAATGTAATTAAGTTTTTCACACCGTGTATTAACTACTTGCTAATATAAGTCATGACCAATCACTTTGACGAAACACCCAAATAATATTTTCATTTTTAATTTTTTTAATTCAAAATTCCTATACGCCGTTTTGTAGCCCAAACCAACACTTTCCCAAATCTGCAATTCTGACATGTTTCTGAAACATGAAACTTAACATAAACATGATATACATCATATTAAACAAGGGCCAAATGATAGATTATAATGCTAAACACTTTAAGTATGTTTTGACCCATTACATTCAAAAGTGGGTTTATAAAACCCAATTTCAGACACTCCTTGACTACACTACCATAACAAGTTTGGCACATTACATTAAACATATTTTCAGAAACTGTTTCATTTGACTTCAAAAGATATAAGGGGAAATCTAGCTGGATCAAAAGGAGGTAAAAGAAGGCTCATTACCAACACGAGTGTCACCGCTAGCTAACCTATTGGATCCTTCCCTTTGACCTTTAGCCCATCGCTTGACTCACCTATTACACATGTCATAAAAGCAACGTAAGCTAAATGCTTAATGAGTAAACGAAAGCATATACGATTATATCATGACATGTACTATATTGATACTTTATATAATGAACCATGTGTGCATCATAAGCACAAAACATCAACTTTAAGCCATGGGTGCTTTATAAGCACAAGTTAACTATATGGTACTATATAAGCACATTTCGACTATGGGATGCTTTCGTGAGCATAATAACTATGTGATGCTTCAACAAGCATGATAAATATGTGGTGCTTCAACTAGTACAATAACTACATGGTGCATCAATGAGCACAATAACTATAGGGTGCTTATATGAGAACATTAACTATGTGATTCTTCTATGAGCACATTTCAACTATGAGTTCTATTACGAGCACATTTCAACTATGAGTGCTTTAACGAGCACAATTTACTATGGGTGATATCATGAGCACGAACCGCTATGGGGTGTTTTACAAGCACCATTTTTCCACAAAGGACTATGACTTGAATGTGATATAAACTATAAATTCATGACCTCATAGGTCAATATAAGCATACAACATAAAACTTTCAAATATCATAACAAAAATATCACGAACATGAGATACATGTGTTAAACTCCCGATACTTACGATTCACCTCTATTTCGTTACTCACCTTATTGTACTAGGGTGGACTCTAAAAGCACTTGACTAATTCTTTCACCTAAATTCATAACACAAACATAATGATCATTCACTATATAATTTCAACACGCTCAAGCTAGTGTTTGGTATAACTATAAACAAAGGGTAGTCATTCATTACTAACCAAAACTCATTCTTTTATGAATTTAAACCATTTCTTGATGTGAAACAACCATACTTGCTTAACCATGATTTCCCTAACAATGTTACCCACTTTCTTTAATTCTATGATTATCTCAAAAACTTATGATTTCACAAACTATCATAATTCACACATGGAATCATCATAAACAACTCTATAATCCTTTAAAATGACAATTACTCTAAACCCCCACTATGAATTTAAGCCAAAACATAAACTAAAGATTTTCATCTTCTTACCTTTCAAATGGCTAGATAACAACTTGGTTAGAACCCTAATCACCTCGAAATCACCTTAAGATTTCAATCACTAAGTTTTGATCTTTCCCTCATTTGAAGAAACGTCTCTCTCTCACACACACACTCTATACACATGTTGAAAATGGCAGGAAAGTGATGTTACAGTGACTAACTAGCTCATACAAAAGGGTATGTTTGTCTTTTCAACTAACTTTCATTATTTGGCAAAGTTAGTCCTCGTTAGTCATTCTATCACGTTCCATGCCCTTATTCCGTTAAATAATTTTTGTTCAAGGTCCTTATAACTAACAGTAACTCACAAACGATATTACAATAAACTTTTACACTATAGAATATCACCGGAATTATTATCGTCAAAATTGGGGTGTTACATTTGACCTTCCATCTCCATAATATTTTGTAAATAGTATCTTATATGAAATATTTTGCCATCGCTTAAAGTTATTCTAACTTAAAATTCTCGTCATATGTAAAGTTATTGTTATTAAAAACGATCGGTCGTTAAAGATTTTAACTACAAGATACCTGATGCTACAATGTGCGGGTACCCTGTTATATCATGTAAAAATAAAATACCATTATAAGTATCTCAATTTGAGTTTATATTCTTTTAACTCTAAAATTGTGATATAATTTTCATATTAGGACTCAACTATGTCACGTTCTAAAGAAAATTGATATGTTGTAATTAGAAAGAAGATCACGTACAACATACTGGTAGTAAATTGGAAGACAAAACTCAAAAGGCTGCTTCAGCTTGGTGTACGTCGTACAATTAATAGTACTGAAGTCAGCTTGGAAGACAAAAGGCCGTATAATACTAGTATGTATTAAACTAATATTTCTATATATATTAGGGTGGAGCAAAAGTAATATTCATCCATGAGAGGTGTCTATATTACTTAACGAGCAGGGTTTGCTTTTGATTTGATTTCTCCTTCAATTATTATACGATGATGAGAGGTGTAAACAATCCAGACAGCTTTGAAGATTAAATAAAATATATTAAGACGTTGATGATGCACGTTAGCAACCTGCTTTTCCCTTTGCACTTTATACTTTGATTTGTAGGATGACATAAATAATGCATGCATATGATATACGCAATGGACCCAGCAGATTCTCTGAACATGCATTCAACTTTTGTTGCTAGATCTCCATCATATATATAAATGAACCCATCAAATTACTATATATTAAGTTTTCTTGTCCGTCCATATATAGTGTTTCATGTACTTATAAACTAGCTTATGCAAAGTACGTTGTCCAATCCGTGAGCGATCAAACATTGCTTGTATTTGTTCGGGAATTGAATAATGAAGAAGGGGGCGTCTCTTTTATGGAAGAACATAACATCCCTATTGAGCTCAATTACAAAATCCAAATCGTTGGCCGTCAAAAGCAAAGTAGAGGCCATGAAAGCAAGAGTCATAATTTTCTCCTTGTTGAAGAACAAAAAGAAGCTTCCTCTCACACTTAGGACAGGTTCAATATCTCATAAGATTCATGCACTGCTACTTGGGGGGACGACAGCCTCAAGCGATAATAAAGTTAACAACGAGGAAGCAACCGACGTGGATAACCTCCAACTAGTTTTGCAAAACGCAACCAGTTTCGGAGATTATGATGATGAGGACAGCAAATATCCAGATCTGAGACACTCCCTCTTTGACCAAGAGGACGACGACCTTGATGACTTGGTCAATCCCAATGCTTCTGTGATTGATTTGGTGAAGAACTCCATGGAAAATGATGGTGAAGATTTTAGCCTGGAGGACGAGATTGATCACGTGGCGGATCTCTTCATAATGAAGTTCCATAAACGGATGAGACTCCAAAAGCTTGAATCTTTTAAGAGATATCAAGAAATGCTTGAGAGGGGCTCATAAATTGACACTAAACTCCATTCTATATTACTTATGCGTCGCAGTCGATCATCTTCTTGAGTTCCTTTTTTTGAGTGTGGTTTAAAGTTTCTTTGCCAAAACCGCATGTTTCATGTTTTTATATAATTAACTATTGTTCCATACAAGATCCTACGTCTTAGATATTTTATTGTACCTTCGTGTCAACTGCAAGGTTTTAGCAATTGTTTTCCCTTCTTGATTGTTTATTTTCTTTTAATAAGTCATTTTCTAACTAATTTACAAGTTCACATAGTTCTTCCAAAAAAAATTACAAGTTCCACATACGTACACGTACCTCTTGCTGCAAGTAAAATAATGGGTGGTATTGAGTAACCTTCATCTTCGATCCTACTTATA